>JAZKJV010011737.1:0-77302 GCA_037367405.1 Ottelia alismoides
TTTATGGCGTTATGGTGCTAACAGGAATGCTTACTGGTATTGCCATTACTAATCTGCGAGCCCAGCGGCTTGGCGTTAGCTTAGACACGATCATCGGCCTAGGAATTTGGACGATGATTGGCGGCGTTCTTGGTGCTCGCATCTTTTCGTGGTTCAGAAGTGGGACACTTTTGAAGGCGAAGGTGTGGATCGCCTGATATCGATCCTAAAGCTGACCGAAGGCGGATTGGTGATCTATGGTGGAATGATCGGTGGGCTGATATCGGGCAGCTATTACTGCTTTCGCAACAAACTTCCACTATTGGCTACGGCCGATTTGATTGGCCCGGGCTTTTTGTTGGGCTTGGCGTTTGGTCGTGTGGGCTGTTTGCTGCATGGCTGTTGCTTCGGTGGTGTCTGCAATGCACCTTTGCCCACCATCCAATTCCCCAGCGGCAGCTTGCCGTATCAAGCTCAAGTACAGAGCGGTCAATTGCTGGGAATGAAACTTGGCAGCAAACGATTGCCCAGTTTGATAGATTCCGTCGAGCCCGGCAGTGCTGCCGATCAGGCTGGCGTGAAAGTAGGAGACGAACTGCGCGGGATTCGCAGCTTGCTCGTTGAACCCGATAAGCAGACAAGTCCAATTGCACCGCCATCGATGTTCATTGAAATCGAATTAGACAACTCGACCAGGCGAGTTTATCCAGAGATGTTGCCGCCGAAGAGTTTGCCGGTCCATCCGTCGCAGATTTACTCAGCCATCGACGCTTTGCTATTGTGCATTTTGATGTGGGTATTCCAACCAATTCCGCTGCGCGATGGGGTAGCATTCTTTTCTGGTGTGATCGTTCACGCAGCGTCGCGTTTTTGCATTGAGTTGATTCGAAGCGATGAAAGTGGCCAATTGGGAACTCAGTTGACGATTGCTCAATTGATCTCCATCGCCCTTGCAACCACTAGCATTGTCGGCTTGATTTACGTTACTCGAAGACCAGCAGGACGTTATTGGAATTGGTCCGGAGTCTAAGGAAAATCCAGGGATTAGGCGCAATCTATCGCGCTTAATGGCGCGAGGACTACGGTGCTTCCTGTTGGTTGTCTCAGTGAGTTTTCGCGACAAAAAACTGGCTCTTACTAAGGCACCCAGGCAAAAGCAACTCAGAATACCGAATAAGCGGAAACCAGATGGATGCAACTGCTTGCGAATGCAGTAGAATGTTGCAGCATCTACCCCATTCGCCCCTTCAGGAGGAGTTACACGACTGATGCCAGCCAAACTAGTTTCCGTTAAGACCTTACTCTATGTTGCCCTGCCATTGGTTGTCTTGCTGAGCTGTCCTGCTACGGCCAAGCAAACAGCCCGACTTAGCCGAGTACCTGCAGATTCAATGCTGATCGTTTCTGTGGATGTTCAAGCGATTCGAACTCAACCTGAATTGGAGCTCTTGCCCTGGGAGATTTTTGCTGTTGCCTCCAAGGAGCAGTTGGGTTTTGACGCCTCCGTAATTCACACGATCGATTTTGCGGCGGCTTGCCGCTGGCAGGCCCAGATCTAGCTGCCACCATCACGACTGGATCTAACACGGATATTGCTGACCTGCAATTGCCAGATCTTGGACCAACTCAGATCAACAAGCAGAATTTGAAGTACCGCGAGTTTAGCGAACCGCCAGTTCGAATAGCTCAACAAGATCCCAAAACGATTTTCGCGGGAATTGGTGCTTCGCTCAACAAGATGATCATGGGTAGCTCAACTGGACCGTCGCGAGCCTTGGAGCTTGCTAAGGATTCGAAAGATCCGATGGTCGTTGTGGTAGCCATCGAAAAGATCAGGCCGATCTTGAAAGACTTTTTAAGGAACCAAGACTTCACTGCACAGATCCCTCCCGGTTTCGTCAAGCCGCTAACTGAACTTATCGAGAACACGCAAGTGGTGCGATTATCATCCACTGCTGGACTTGAGGCTGTGTTGAAGCTCGACTTAGTTGCAGCAGACGCTGCTGCTGCCAATAAGATCGAGCAAGCACTAGGACAGATGAGAGATGCAGGATTTGAATTGGTCGATCAACAACTTAAAGTCGCCATGAATCAGCCAGGGACCTCTGAGGCAATGAAAAAAGCAATTTCAACTTATGCAGATAGGTTGAAGCAGGCAGTACGAAAAGGTGCTTGGAAACTGGAGAACGACCGCGTCCATGTTGAACTGGCGTCAAGCTCGACTACAACGATTGGTATCTTGACTGGTCTACTACTTCCCGCAGTGCAGTCTGCTAGGGAAGCCGCTCGACGCATGCAAAGCTCGAACAATCTCAAGCAGCTCATTTTGGCATTTCACAATTACCATGATGCGAACCGGCGTTTGCCACCTCGCACGATCAACGACAAAGATGGTGAACCATTGTTGAGCTGGCGTGTAGCGATTTTGCCGTACATTGATCAGCAAAACTTGTATGATCAATTTCATTTGGACGAGCCCTGGGATAGCGAACATAATGCAAAGCTGATTGATAAGATGCCTGCTGTGTTCTCCAGTCCGTTAGCAGGTCCTTTGCGCGGCAACTCGAACTACGTGTTTCCCTATGGAGAAGGATTGCCTGGCAGCGAAGAGGTGTTGGATTTTCGCAATATAACTGATGGGACATCCAACACGATTGCACTGATTGAAGTCAACCTTGCCAACGCTGTTCCATGGACGTCACCTGAGGATTTTGATACCGATGAGGAGGATCTGATCGAAGCCTTTGTAACCTTGGCGGGTACAAATATGGCTCTGTTTGATGGCTCGGTTCGATTCTTTTCGCGAAACATCGATGAGGCAACTTTAGAAGCGATGCTGACTCACTCAGGCGGTGAAGCGGTCGACGTTTCTGGTCGGTAGGCGATGGTCTGTCGGTACTACTAGACGGACTCCACGGACTCCACGATCTGAATACATATAGCTACAGTTAGTAGGCCGTAACAAGTGCCACCCGGCGCAGTTACGGCTCTAACGCAGCTGACGATCTCTGTAGCATCAAGCTTTTTTGAGGGAGTTGATGAATACCCACGTTCTAGCGAACGTAGCTACGCTACGCTCGCTCGATGGGAAAGCAGATAACTTGGTCAATGGTTTGGGCTTCGCACACAACCATCAATAAACGATCCAAACCAAGAGCGCAACCACTGCAAGCTGGCAAGCCTGCTTGCATCGCGGCAAGTAAACGACTTTCGCTGGGTAGCGGTGGCTTACCATCAGAGACGCGTTGATCCGCCACCGTCGCATTTCGCTTACGAAGTTCAGCGGCGTCTAGTAACTCGTGGTATCCATTGGCCAGTTCCACACCGCCGATGAACAGTTCAAATCTTTCAGCGACTCGCGGATCTTGCTGGCAGATTTTGGCCAATGCCGATTGTGAAGCTGGGTAGTGGCTAACGACTTCCGGTTGGGTCGCTCCCAGGCGAGGCTGTACGACTTCAGAAAAAATCAAATTCAGCCAATCGTCTCGATCGGTGCTCCACTGCCGGGGGACGCACAGATTCTTGGCCACAGCTAAGTCGGCTAACTGCTCGACGCTGCTAGTCAGAGGGCATATCTGAGCATGATCGAGGAAGGCTTGTTGATAGGTTGTTCGCTTGGGATTCCACTCTGGGTTTACAGCTTGAAGCAGAGCGACCAGGAGATCTACGGCTTGAGTAAAGTCATCGCCCACGCGATACCATTCAATCATGGTGAACTCTGGATTATGGAACTCCCCGCGTTCACCCGCTCGAAACACGGACGAAATCTGATAAATCCGCTCAGCCCCCGCAGCCAGCAAACGTTTCATGCCAAATTCTGGGGAAGTCTGCAGGAAGAAGTCCGTTTCGGCTAGCCAGCCGATCCCAAGTGACGCTCCGGGTAGAACAACCGGATCGATATGGCGGTCGATCACCGTGTCGCGACTAAGAACTGGCGAATGAACCTCGTCAAAGCCAGCCTCGTAAAAGAAATGCCGAATACGCCAGACCACCTCGCTGCGTTGCTTTAGGTTGGCCAAACTGATGGAAGGACGCCAGTTTTCGCTCAGGCTCATGGTTTTTCTTTGGTGTTATAGTTCAGCTATAATGGAACGCAGTGTTCTAACAACTTTTGCTCGATCGAATAGCCACGATGATGAACCTAAAAGAACTGATCGAATTCTGCAGACGGATGTCGGTTGGCCTTCGAGCTGGAGTGGACATTCTGAAAATCCTGCAGTCCGAGCAGAAGATGGGAGGGCCAAAGCACAAAATGGCGATGGCTCAGGTAGATCAACAGGTTCAAAAGGGTAGTTCGTTGGCTGAAGCGATGAAGAGCCAACCGAAGTATTTCCCGAGCTGCTGGTGCAGATGGTTCACGCGAGCGAAATGGCTGGACGTACCGATTCGATCTTCGCCTTTATGTCGGAATACTACGATCAATTGCGCAAAACGCGTAGTCAGTTCGTTCAGCGTATCGCATTTCCGGTGATTCAACTGCTTTTGGCGGTTGGCATTATTGGGCTAGTCATTCTGATTCAAGGCCTAGTCTCACCGAACTCGACCTACGACGCGTCTGGATTTAACCTGCGAGGTTTCGGAGGCCTTGTCAAATACCTTATCTGCGTCTCATTGTTTTTCGGAACGATCGGCCTTGTCATCCTAGGCATAGTGAAGAATTGGTTTGGTTGCCAACAAAAGCTTACGCCGATTATCCAGCGCATCCCGCAATTGGGTACTGCGATTGTGACTCTAAGTTTGAGCCGTTTGAGCATTACACTTTCCATGTTGCTCAACGCGGGCGTCGATGCGATGCATGCAGTAAAGCAAGCCTTTACCGCAACCGGCAATGAGTACTTCATGGGCGGATTAAAGCCGACATTGGAAGAGCTTCGCAAGGGATCAAGTTTCGGGGATGCCTTTGAGAAATCGGGCGTTTTACCCGACGATTTTGTGGATGCAGTGCGAGTTGGCGAGTTGAGCGGAACGGAGACAGAGTCGCTGGATCATTTAGCCAGAGAATACCAAGTGCGAGCCACCAGTGCACTGAACACGATCGCCAACATCGCCAGCGTCACGATCTGGGTAGGCATTATGCTATTCATCGGTTTCATTATCTTACGAATGGCGTTCGGCTACTTGAACCTGCTAAATAATGCCATCAACGATCCAATGAATTTTTAGTCGTAGCTACCTTCGCCAGAAGGTGGTTACAACGGTAGCTACTTTCGCCAGAAGGCGGTTCAGTATCCGCTAACCAAATAGGCACAGCGGTTCGCCTCGGCCTGATCATACCTATCACCATGATACCCTACAGGAACCCTTGCTTGTTGAACATAGCTAAGGCGTTAATGCAGCAATCGTCGGCGCGCGGGCTCGACGTTAGAAACGCGACCAAGAATTCCTCGTAGGATCTTGGCTTCCATTTCGGAATCGCGACCAATCTCGTACCAGCCAAGAGTTTCAGGAAGGGATCGCTGTTGATTTTCATTGCGCACGACTGTTCCATCGTGACGTTGCGCTGACGAGCCAGAACTGGAGGCTTGTGCTTGATCGACATCCTCCTTCTCTTTCAGAACGGTAACTTCGATGGCATACCCCGATTCGTCAGGCGTTATCCGAACCGTGGCCGTTCTGCGAATTGTTTGAATTGTGCTTTGCAGTCGTTCGAATCCTCGCGTTGAGTCGCCTCGCCATGGTTCCAGCGATGTACCAGACACTTGTGGGTAACTGGTAACGCGACCTTCGAGCCATTGCACGCTGTCGCGACGAACCCACTGTTCGCTTTGAATCTTAAAAAAGTCGTCTACAGCATCGACGACTTGAAAGTTCAGAAACTCCGGATCGATCGCACCGATTCTGGCAGGATTGGATACAGGAACTTCGATTACTGGAGGCGGAAACATGCCTGGCAAAGCATCGCGACATGTCTGCTGGAAACGCTGACATCCCGTAAAGCCTATTGCCAAGGTGACTCCGCAGGCACCAATGATTCGAAGCGAAAGAGTCAATCTGCTCTCCTGACGGTTAAGCTGTTGCTCGCTGCAACATGACGGAGGATTCGCCTGCTTCGTCCATTGCGCCCACAGGCAAGCCCATGAACTCGCACGCCAGTTGTCGATAATCTTCCGCCCCGTTTGAGCTAGGAGCGTATTGGAAAATCGATTGTCCAAAGCTCGGCGCTTCAGCCAAGCGAATATTGCGGCGAATGCGAGTCTTGAAGAATTTCGCGCCCGCCCAGGCACCACTAGATTGAGACTGCATCGCCAGGAACTCATCGACATCCCGAGTCACTTCGGCTGCCAGGCGAGTAGCAGACTCGTACATGCACAGGACCACCCCCGAAAGTCGCAGATCTGGATTGAGCCTCTTGGCTACGATCTCGATGGTCTTTAGCAGCTTGCTCAAGCCATGTAGCGCCAAGAAGTGAGGTTGAAGCGGCAATAAACTTCTTGAACAGCCGTCAGCGCGTTCAATGTCAAAACACCAAGCGAAGGTGGACAGTCAAGTACCAGATAGTCAAACTGCTCGGTATCGAGATCTAGCTTGTCTCGCAAAATCACTTCGCGACCAACCTCTCCGGCCAGTTCCAGTTCCGCGGCTGCCAAGTCTAGATTGGCTGGTACAACGGCCAAGTTGTCATTAATCCAACATCGAGCATCGGCGATGGTAGCGTCGCCACACAGAATGTCGTAGACATTAGGTTGGCTACCCACAACGGTAAGGCCCAGGTGCAAAGATGCGTGAGCTTGTGGGTCCAGGTCCAAAAGGCAGACGCGACATCCCTGCTCAGACAGCGCTGCGGCCAAGTTTACCGCAGTTGTGGTCTTGCCAACTCCGCCTTTTTGATTGATGACAGCGATGGATCGCATTATCCGTCCTCCGTGAAAGTCCAAACCAGTTCTTGGGGCCAACCCCGCGTTGAAGATTCACTTATAGGAAAACACCTAGGTTTGGGGCTAGTCCAGTCCGTTGTTCCGCATCGCTCAGTTGAGCGGACAGTTTTACAGCGGTATTGCTGCTTTCTAGGCCTTGAGCAGGGTTAGGGGGTTTTGACTTCAATCGCAGGAGCGGGATAATTCAGGAGAAGGTTCCAGGGCAACCATTTTCCAGGGCAACCGTTGGCGGGCCGACATGCATGGCTTCTAGGTGAAGTAATCTCTAGTGGCAGCTCGGTCCAGCCGAAACGAGCTCTGCAAAACTGCTAGGGGCCGCCAGAGTACACCTGCAAAAAGCTATCCTATGAAATGCCAGCATTGCGAAAAGCCAGCCACCTTCCACATTACTGAATTGATTCAACCCAATGGTCCGGTGAAGGTTCATTTGTGTGAAGAGCATGCACGCGTCTACCTTGCTCAAGGCACAGAGGAGGCTCCACCTAATGCGCTTGCTTCATTGCTTGCCAAGCAACTGAAGCTTGAGCAAACTGCCGAACAACTTGCCAAGCTGGACAAGAAGACTTGCCCAGTTTGCGGCATCAGCTTTGCCGAGTTTCGTCAAGCTGGACGCTTGGGTTGTGCCTACGACTATGTTTGTTTTAAGGATGATCTCGAGCCATTATTGATCAATATCCATGGAGCCAAAACGCACAAAGGTAAACGTCCAACGCGTTCTACCGGTGCACCCGATTGTCAGCATCGTTTACTGCAATTGCGACGCGAGATGCAAGACGCAATCAGTAAAGAAAAGTATGAACGTGCGGGTGAAATTCGCGATCTGATTCGGCGCATTGATGAAGGTGATGAATCCGTTTGGGACGAAATCGGCCAATGACCAACGGTAGATGTTATTTCACGATAAGCCGATACAATACTGACCTGCGGAACGGGACCGATTCGTTCCGGATCGCAGGCAGCATGCAAGCCTTTCTCCTCTTGAAGTGTTATCAGCAGTGGAACTGAACGATCTAGTCGGAAAATGTGGTCAATGGCTTCAAGGCTCTGGCCCCGAGTCGGATATTGTGATCAGCACGCGAATCCGTCTGGCTCGCAATCTGGCCGAGTTCCCCTTTGTTCGCCGAGCTAGCGCGGACGAACGGACTCAGGTCACCAAACTAGTTCGCAAGAAGATCGAGTCGATCACCGAATGGCCCGAGACGCTGATACTAAATGTTGAGGGCCTGAGCGAGATTGACCGACAGTTCTTGGTCGAACGGCAATTGATGAGCTTGGAACTGGCTGACGGGACTGGAGATCGGGCGGTTGCGATCGAGCCAGAGGAAAAGTTCAGCATCATGATCAACGAAGAAGATCATTTGCGGATCCAAGTGATGTGCAGCGGTCTGGATGTTCTCAACGCCTGGGAGCGAATGGACCAAATCGACGATCTGCTTCAGAGCAAGCTGAACTATGCCTTCAGTGAGCAACTTGGATACTTAACCGCCTGCCCTACCAACGTGGGGACCGGTTTGCGAGTCAGTGTGATGCTTCACCTGCCAGCTTTGGTGGTTACTCGCGAGATCGAAAAGGTGTTTCGCAGCTTGCAGAAGATCAAATGTGGCGGTTCGGGGTCTGTACGGCGAAGGTTCCCAGTTTATGGGCGACTTCTACCAGATTAGCAATCAGATTACGCTGGGTCGATCCGAGCAGGAATTGGTTCAGACCGTTAGCGAAGTCGTTCCCCGCGTGATTGAGTACGAACGCAAAGCCCGACAATTCTTGCTCAGTGAGAGCGAGCAAGATTTACACGATGACGTCAGTCGAGCGTTTGGCATCCTAAGCACCGCTCGCAAGATCAGCAGCGAAGAAACGCTACACTATCTTTCCAAGGTTCGCATGGGTGTGAACCTCGGGCTGATCAATGCTCTAGACATCTCCACCATCAACAAGCTATTCATTCACACGCAGCCAGCTCATCTGCAAAAGCTCTGCGGTCACACCATGTCGACTACCGATCGCAACATAGAACGAGCCAACTATCTGCAGCAGAATTTGAAGTCAAAGTGAAGCAGCCTGATGTCTGCACTCACGAGGCCACCACTGATTAAAGTTCGTTCAGGTTGTGAATCTTGATTGAGATAGGACGCTCTAACTTGCGGCATTTTTCGAGTTGCTAAACTCAATTGGTTTGGTGGCATCAATACCAAGTGCTGCTATAGCACAGCCCAGGAACGCACAAGCAAACATGACAAAGATCGGGGCAGTTCCCCAGCCGTTTTCACTGCCTACCTTAATCAGTATCGGAAAAAGGATGGCGCTGAGCGAGGCTCCGAAATTGCCCCACATGTTGCACCATCCCAGCACAGTGGCGGTATTCTTTCCGCCGACGTCTTGAGTAAATGCCCAGAAAGAAGGATTCGCCAAATCGGTCATCGCGCTAACCACTCCACAGCAGATGATAACTGCCGTGACGCTTTCCAACTGAATGCAAAGCAGATAGGCGCCACAAGCGATTAAGCTAGCCGCAACAACAGGTAGCACTCGGCCAATCCTAAGTCCAAAAAGTTTGACCGTTAAGTCGCTCAGAAAGCCACCTAGAAGCTGAGCCGGAATACCGCAAGCGAGAATCAGCGTAACCATCTTGGCCCCCTCCAGCTTGTCCATCCCCCGGTGTTCCGACAAGTAAGTTGGCAACCATGTAGCCAAAAAGGCCCAACCGATATTCACCGCAAACTGTACGAATGCTCCCAACCATAGCGAACGATTTTTGCAGCAGGCCAAGAGTGTGCTTGGAATCTGGTCTAGCTGCATTGATTCGGATTTGGGCACAGTAACGTCAGGTTGGCTGCCAGAATAACCGTCATCCTCTTGAACAGGCGAGGCCAGTGGACGATCGCGCACAATCAGCCAATAGGCTAACGAAGTCACGATACCCAGGGCTGATAATGCAAGCAGCGTCGTTCGCCACGAATCGGTTGATTGAATAAGCCAAGCTGTCAACAGGGCCGCGGTTGCGCCGCCGATGCGACCTCCCATCGAGACCAAGCCGCTAGTAAGCGCGCGATGACGCAGCGGAATCCATCGACGAACAACAGCCGCCGATGTGGGATAGGCTCCAGCTTGAGCGACTCCACAAGCCAGTCGAACAATCAACAACGCACCAACACTACTCACCAAACCTGTAAGTCCAGTCAGCAGAGACCAAACCAATATGTAACCACTCAGCATCATGCGACCGCCAAATCGATCGCTCATCCAACCAGCTGGAATCTGAAACAAAGCGTAGGTAAAGAAGAACGCTCCCAATATCCGGCCAAGCTCTTCCTTCGAAGCGCCAAATGTTTGCTGAAACGATTCATACTTGATGATCTCGCCTAGCGTCAGCCGATGAAGGTACATGACAAAAGCCATCAAGACGCTTACGAACAGGATCGCAATACGCAGTTTAACATTCCGTGATTGTGTCGAGTTGTCAGTTGTTTGATCCCTTGCTACTGACGAACTCATCGCGAACTCCGAATCGATTTGTCTCAATTGGCTTTTCAAATCACTACATCACCGCATTGAGCGGCAAGTTTACCAAGGGTGAAGCAACGCCCTTGCTGTTCACTTGCCAGGGCACCCAAACTAAGCACAGTAAATCCACTTTGGTATCGCTCTTACGGCAAGGCACCTCAACCTTCTCAAGCGTCAGCCCCTCGGGAGAATACTTGCTTTTGATCTCGTCGATTTCCTGTTGGCAAGCCTCTTCAAGACCTGCGCGTTCAGCCATCAGAGCTTCCAAAGATTCTGCGGCTAGACCAACGTTGCCTCGCTTTTCGGCGGTTCGTACAGCACTACGCCCGGCGGTAGCAGTCTTGGTCGCGGTCACTTTATTGCCCAGCAAGCGGCCAAGCACCGTAGAACCAATATCCAAAATCGTGTTCCATTTCTCTTTGTCGTACTTGGCCTGTTCTTTCTCAAGCTTTTGCTGAGCCGCGCGAATCTTGGCTTCCAAAGCGTCGATTTCGATGCGTACTTTTGCTGTAGCTTGGTCTTCTCCAAGTCTCGCAGCTCACGGACCTCCTGCGACCAGGCAATACGCACATCCATCTCGTCTTGGCCGGGGCGGCTGATTCGCTTGAGTTCCTTGCAACTGAATAACTCCATGGGGCGATTGCGATAGAGTTCGTCGACAAGTTCCTTGTTCCACTGTTTGAACGACTTCTCGTTCAGCATCGCGCCAGGAACTTCGTCATAGTCGAAATCATCTTCTGGGGACTTAGCAAGCTCCAATGCACCTTCAGGTACGACCATCGCATTTCGCCAGATCTGTTCGGGCGGTTCATTTTGGTAAAGGTAAAGTAGAGATCGATCGTGCCAATCATCCAGTTTGTTAGAAGCATTGACGAAGTGACAAGCGGCGGTAGCCAAAATTCCAGGTCGATACACAAGTCTGGCTGAATCCGTTGGCCGCTTGGCTGAAACCCAGAATCGCTCCGAGATAGTAGTGGGGACCAACGGGCGTCCGATTTTTGGTACAACCGATGAACCGCCGGAGTTGGTAGACCCTACGGCTGTTGACGAGGTACTGACATTACTGGCACTTGATGATGCAGTCGCCGGGCCTTTTGTCCCGCTTGAATTCGAGCCCGCGATACGTGAACCGCCGGCAAGCTCCGCACGGCGTGAATCCATCAGTAATTGAATCTGTTGCCGCGACAAGGGCCCGCGCAGATAGGATAGAGCCCAGCGTGATTGAAATACGCTAGGCCCATCATCGTGTACGTTATTCATCAAGAACACGCGGCTACCTAGTGCAGCCAACATCTCGCTCATCCTGGTGCGATCGAATTTGCTGCCAGTCCTGCGCGGCCGCACCTTCCAATCCTTCCAATACGCGGTCTTTATCGCGCTGAGTCTGCAAACGTCCAAGAAACCACGTTCCGATATTGGCTAGTCCCTTGTAGTCCAGGTCGACCGGGTTTTGTGTTGCTAAGGCAATTCCTAAACCAAAAGCCCGAGCCTGCTTGAGCAGAATCATCATCGGCGGCTTGCAAGGTGGCTTGGCTGTCGGCGGAAAATAGCCATACACTTCGTCCATGTAGAATAAGGCTCGCAAGCTGCTCGTACCGGGCTGAGTGCGCATCCAGCTGAGCAGTTCGTTGAGCAGAATAGTCACGAAGAACATTCGCTCTGTATCGCTCAGGTGCGAGATGGAGATAATCGACAGCTTGGGCTTTCCCTGAGGAGTATACAGCAGGCTCTTGATATCCAGCGGCTGGCCTTCCAGCCAACCAGCGAAAGACGGACTAGCCAGAAGATTGTTCAAGCTCATCGCCAGCTTGAGTCGATCAGCTGCCGGAAAAAAGCTCTCCAAGTCAAATACACCGACCTTATCCATTGGCGGACTTTGGATACTACGAATCAGTGAGCCTAAGTCCAGGTTTTGTCCCTTGCGCCAGGCAGTATCAAAGATGTTGGAAAGCAGAATGTGTTCGCGGCTAGACAGTGGATCCGCTTCGATACCCATCAGTGTCAGCAAGCCAGATGCCGCGCCCGCGATACGCTCTCGGAACAGTTCGCTATCATCGATCACTTGTTGAGGCGGAGCATCAAAGCTCTTCAAGACTGTCAGAGGTATTCCCGCGTTACTTCCTGGCGTGTAGATCGCCATGTCGACGGAGTCTTTGAACTTCTGAATCCGCGAAGGCTGCTGGTCCCACGACTGCAGACCTTTGCGCCAAGTGTCTGCGGTGGCTTGTGCATACGAACCTGGATCAAGACCTTTGCGAGCTGCCTCACCAGGTTCGATCCACGGAGCGAAGTCGTCGGCTTGCAAGTTTGGAAAGGCTAACAGCAGATTGCCCAAGTCGCCTTTGGGGTCGACACAAATTGCAGGAATGCCATCGATAGCAGCCTCTTCCAACATGGCTAAGCACAAACCCGTTTTGCCGCTACCCGTCATGCCCACACACATCATGTGCGTGGTGAGATCCTTTGCATCGTATAGGACTTTATCCTCTAACAATTGACGTCCGTTGAGTTCAAACTTCTTTCCAAGGTAGAAGCAGGCTGGCAATTCATAATCGGGTTGTGCTTCAGGCATAACATGAACCTTCGTAGATGAGCAAAGTGGAACAGCCTAGCAATTAACAAATCGGGCAGGATTGCTGACCAGCAGTTTGCTTCGCAACGCCTGATCCAAGGCCAAGAGTGTTGAACAGCCAATAGTCTGCGTCTCGCATACTACTGGCTGCACCTACAAAATGTTGGCCACTAGGGTCTCTCGCAGCTTTATCGGTGCCAATTTTGACAGATCGCTGCCCAAGCTGATAGATGCCAGGACCTAACCCCGTGGCACTGATCGCATCGGAAACTACGCAAACTCGGTCTTGGTCAATCCACTCAAGCAGTAAACGGAAGAGCATCTCAGGGATATGAAAGCTGTCGGCGATTAGAGTGAAGTTCAACTGATCACGAAATCGCAAAGCACGGTAGATGATATTGTCGTGGCGAATCATTAGCTTGGGACAGCCGTTTCCCAAATGCGTAAACAGTCTTAACCCCGCATCGATACACCTTTCAAGATCCCTCAAACTCGCGTTAGTGTGCCCAGCCGAGACGACGCAACCATGCTGAATACACATGCGAGTCAAACTGCCATCGAAATCTATTTCAGGAGCCAAGGTAACAATCCGAGCATGCCCCTGACAGGCTTCAAGCAATCGGCCCTAGGACAACTGTCGAGCTTGACAAGGCATGTTGTGGCGGATGAGCACCGATGTAACCGGCCACTGGGGGAAAGAAAGGGCCTTCGATGTGAATCCCACGATAGACCTGCTCGCAAATTGGGTCCGACTGAATCGATCGTACAACATTGGCAATGCAGCTCCGCATGACTTCGATGTCGGCTGTAATCACTGTGGGCAATGCAATGGCAACACCATCATCTAGCATGGCTCGCGCGGCAACCTTCAATTGCTCCACGGTGGTTAGCGGATCGTTGAAATCGATTCCGACATAACCGTTCACTTGCAAGTCTACGTATCCCTTTTCGATCAAGCTCATTCACTACCACCAGCTAAATGCTACACCTGTTTCGAACCTAAGTGTCACGATCGCGCGGACATTCGACTTGACCCTAGCCCGAAATGCGCTCGCACCGCTGGATGGTTGCTGGACTCAGCATGCTGCTTGCTCCAATATCTAGAGCCAGAAGGGTATTTGCGTGTTGTTGCAAAATGCTGGCAGGTACAAGATTGCTGATTGGGCCTTCCACCGAGTTACGAACCGCTTCGGCTTTACGACGATCAGGCACTGTACACAAAATCACTTTAGACTTCATGATTTGACGAACCGACATGCTGATGGCCTGTTTGGGTACACTATCCATCGAATCAAACCAACCTTCGCCAACTTGCTGTCTGCGGCAGGCTTCGTCCAGTTCAACGATAAGGTAGGGATCTTCCGCATCGAAGTTGGCAGGCGGATCATTAAATGCCAAGTGACCATTCTCCCCGATGCCGCAAAGCATGAGGTCGATCTCGCGACTAGCTAGCACCGAATCGGCCCATTTCTTCAACTCTCCAGCAGGAATCAAACCGCTCATGAATTGGAACGAAGCCAAAGGCACTTTGCTGACGAAGCGATCTTTCAAATAGCCGCAAAAGCTGGCCGGATGACTTTCTGCGATACCCAAGTATTCATCCAAGTGAAAGCCGTGAACGCGGCTCCAATCAACATCGCTTTGTGAGACTAAGGCACTCAGCACTTCGAACTGGCTGGAACCGGTGGCAACCACCAAATTAACACTTGGCTTAGCCTTTAGAGCTTGCCTTAACACTTCTGCAGCTTGCTGAGCAACGTATAGGCCTAAAGCTGGTCGGTCAGGAGCGATCGCTATTCGCATAGAACTATTATCCGTGTGGAAATCAGAATACCTGGAAAGTGTTGAGTTTGATGTTTGAAATTCTTTCAGCGTAGCAGCGTAAGCCGTACGGTTCTCCTCGGTTATGCCAAAGGAACGAGGCTACCCGCACTTACGCTAGAAACTCTGGCCTAACTGAACTGCATGGTGGCTTTACAGCGGCACCGCAGACCAAGTAGCCGCAAAATTGTAGCAGGTCATCACTAAAGCAGTTATTTGCAAGCAAATACAAAGCGGCCGGCGGGGTTGCCCAAACTACCCAAAAACCGACTATGGTGATTCTAAGCTCCTTTTGAGCCGGATTTTAGTGACAAAAGACAACTTTGAAGATTGACTTACCGATGAAATGCGGTGATAATTGCGGCCGCGCAGGAATTCGCAGCGTGAACCTGACAGTGCCAATTACGTTCAAGATCGTTAGTTATCTTTAAGACTCACCGATTGCCCGCTCGTCGTACAATTTCCCGCTTTAGGAGCTAGCCGAGCACAGCTTGGCTAACGGAATCACGGAAAGGCTTGAAATGGCAGCTGGAACCTACTTTATACGCTCGTGTCCCACTTGCGGTCGGACGCTGGAAATTCGTGTTGAATTGCTGAATCGTAACGTCGAGTGCTCGCACTGCCATGCCACATTCGTTGCGACTGAAACAGAAGAGCGGTCGATTTCCGAGTTGCGCATCGAGCAAGCGCTGGCTCGAACTCAACAGTTTTTGGCTTCAGCTCACAGCGATAGTGCTGCTGGAGAACTTGGCTAGGTCTTTCCAATAGTTGGGGTAGGTTTTGGAAGTGCAATCGGGATCGCGAATCTCGATGCCAGGAACACGCAACCCCACTAGCGCGAGGCTCATCGCCATCCGGTGGTCGTGGTAGGTATCAATCGCACAAGCTTGAATGCTCGATGGCGGATGTATGGTCAAGCCATCGTCGAACTCTTCTACCTCTGCACCAAGCTTACGCAGCTCTGTGGCCAGATCGGAAATGCGATCGGTCTCCTTAACTCGATTATGAGCCACACCTCGAACGGTCGTAGAACCTTCAGCAAACAAGGCTACTGCAGCCAACGTCTGAACCGTATCGCTGATGTCCGCCATATCAACATTCACGCCGCGAAGCTGGCTGCCTGCGATAACCTCGGTACCTTGATCTGTATAGTTGACTCTGCACCCCATCTGCTGAAGCACATCGCAAAATCGCACATCGCCTTGCAGACTGTCGCGATTGAGGCCTTGGACAAACGCTTGACCTCCCGTAATCGCAGCAGCCGCCCAAAAGTAGCTAGCGGCCGAGGCGTCGGGTTCTATCTGATACTCTGCGCCAACATACTTGCAGTTCGTATCGATGTGATAGGGCCTGATCCAGATCCGCGAATCGAGCCACCAAAGCCTTGCATCACAGCTACAGTCATGGCAACGTACGGCACCGAGACTAATTCGCCCATAACCTCTAGCACTACCGGCGAGTCGGCCATGGGAGCGGGCCATCATCAAGCCAGACAAAAAATTGACTGGAGATATTGCCAGCCACTTTGGCCAAGCCTCCACGCAACCCGCTGGACTCGATGCACACGGGTGGACAACGCGAATCCTGATCATTCAAACTGCGAACATCAGCACCAAGTTGCTTCAGGGCTGCGAGCAGATCGCCAATTGGACGCTGCCGCATTCTAGCCACTCCATCAAGTTCAAACCTTCCCGGACAAGCCGATAGCGCGGCTGTTAAGAATCGAATTGTCGTTCCGCTGTTGGCTACAAACAGATGGGCTTGCTTGACGGGCGGATTGCCAGCGCAACCCACCATCTCAATCAGACTCGACGCGCGATCATGCTGAATGCGTAGGCCAAGCCGCCTCCACGCTTCGATCATCACCGTGGTATCTTCGCTATCCAGTACACCAGACAATCGACTGGGACCATTTGCCAGTGCCGCGCAGATTAGGGCTCGATTCGTAATGCTCTTGCTTCCGGGCGGACAAATCGAACCTGATGTCGCAGTTACAGGAGTAAGTCGAGCTGTTTTCACGAATCTGAAGATCTAATCAACGAGAGATAAAGCAGAATATAGCGGGCGAAATTCGATCTACGCAGAACCGCTTTGGGTAGACGAGCCGCATAGGCCTTCAAATTCTACCCGCAGTTGTTGATTCAGCCAATTCCGGCACCAACTGCGGTGTTAACTACTGTAACTGCGTTGTTGCTTGTTGCGGTCCACGTCGGACAATTGCCGCCGTAACCACGCTTCGCATGTTACAGCCTTCAGGCTTGTTACGGCTTACATTGGGTAGACGCTAGGGGCGAAAGGACGATCCAGCCGTTGCACGAAGCAACATCGATTGAGCCGGGCAACTGAAACAGTTGCCTCAGTCGAAGAGTGCGTTTGACTTGCTTTGGCAACTGAAGTCGCTGCCAAGCATCTTGCAACCGATTCCAATGTTTGCGGCTCATCGCCTGCTGACTCCAACCCCTCTCGCGCCATTGACCTTGAAGCCAAAGCAAAACAATTGGCCAAGCTGCGTCCAAAATCGGCTGACATGGAAAGACTAGTTCGCTCCGATTTTGCTCTTGCATACGCCCCAACAAAACGGCTTGAGCCAAAAGATCGCGAACTTGATTCTGATACTGTTGGCTTTCTACTTGTTGAAGCTGAACCGTTTGCTCAACCAGTTGAGAAAAGGAAACCAGACGGCTATCGAGTCCTTCGCCGTATACTTGACGCAGCATAGGGAGAACCGAGTTACGAAGGAAGTTCCTGCGATAACGCTCATTGCGATTGCTCGAGTCTTCGCAAAACGGCTGACCAAGCTGTTGCAGGTAGGCCACGATCTCTTCGCGATAACAATTCAACAGAGGTCGAACCAACGTCAGATGCTCATCCAGCTGGCGAGTTTCTGACAACGAACAGATGCCGCTCAATCCGGTTCCGCGGCAAAGATTGTGGAGCATCGTTTCAACGCGATCCGATGCGGTGTGAGCGGTAGCGATGAAGCTCGCTTGATATTGCCTCGCAACTTTTCGCAAGAAATCATATCGAAGCTTACGGGCGGTCTGTTCGCTTCGATTTTCGTCGCCGGACCGGCTGGCTCGCTCGCAAACGCAAGTGAGGCCTAAAGAATGGGCGAGTGCCGCGACAAACTGTTGATCGCGATCACTTTCTTCGCCTCGCCAGCCATGGTTAAAGTGAGCGACGACAATATTGGACGATCGTCCAACCAAACCATGTATCAACTTAAGCATCGCCACACTGTCGGCTCCACCGCTGACAGCTAAAACAACCGCCTGCTGTTGCCATTTTTCGAGTGGCCAACTGTGCAGTACTCTTTGCAGCAATGTTGTTGGACTCATCACGCAGCGCCGATACTCGGATTGCGAAGAAGCTTGGGTAAATGATTCTTCAGCGAGTTGCCAGCATACTTCCCCCAAGCCAGTGGCCAACCGTTCCAGCAAACTTGACACCAGCCAGGTTGCAAGTTGCCTGAGGGTGATGAGATGCTTTCGCCTCGCACAAACGCCATAGCCTGAGCGTCGTTCAGGTCGATCGACTGAGTCGGTCGTAGGCCCTCGAAGCGAACTACGGCACCACCGTAAAGTGGTTCTATTCGCGAAGCAAACGACTGCGCAACAGGAACGGCACCGCAAATTACAGCGGGCAGTCCTTCAAGCGTAGAGTCTTTAAGCAGATGAAGTTGATCGCCAAACTGCCAAAGTTGATGCGATTGGAATCCAGCCTTGTCGCATGATTCCATTTCTTCTTTCGCTACGAATTCGTAGAAATCGAGCTCAGCAAGCTCCACGGCAGCGGGACGAACATCCTTTCGTGCGCGCAGTGGCGCCGAAGTAACATCGAACTCCCCAGAGTCTGATTCCCGAATCAAGACGGCCGCGAAACCGCCATCACAATCATGCAGATGAGGCCAAAGTCGATATGTCCCGGGCAATAACGGGCTAGCCCAAGCCTGTAAGTGTGGAACTTCGATCAGCTTCCAACTGCCGTGATCGCACAAAAACTGTTCAATGATTCTCTCATTTCAGCGATGGCAAAAGTGCAGGTAGAGTAGACTAAGCGTCCGCCGGGAGCAACCAACTTTGCTGCCGCGCGAATAATCCTGCGCTGCCTGGCCGCGCTATGTTCAACCTGATCCGAGGAAAAGGCCGCTAGACTTTGCTTGTCACGGCTGACCATCGATTGCCCACTGCAGGGCGCATCGACCAAGACGCAGTCGAACTGTTCAGGCAGGGCTTGGCAGAGCTGATCAGCGTCAAGCTGACTAATTGCGAAGTTGTCCCAGCCCGATCGACACAGTGCGGCTTGAAGAATCGGCATTCGAGAGTGAATGACTTCGTTGGCAAGCAAAAAAACCACTGCCGGCAAGCTTGTCAAGGATGGCAGTTGCCTTCCCGCCGGGTGCAGCACACAAGTCGCAAACTCTTTGGCCTACTTGAAGATCACACAAACTGATCGCTAGCAGAGAGGCTGCATCTTGGATGTAGTACTGCCCAGCCGCATACTGAAGGAAAGCTCCGGGTCTGACCGCCTGATCCTGCAACCAATACCCATGATCGTGCCAAGGAATACAGTTAAGCTGGAACGGCAAGCACTCAGGATTACATCGGGGGCTAAGTCGAATGCTTCGGGAGGCGTGCTTGAACAGGCTTTCGGTCAGTGAGGTCAGCTGAACGGAGTCAAAGCCAAAAACAGTGTCACCAAGCAGAGAATGCCAAGGAATCTCGATCAAGGGCAGCTTTGGAACTTGGCGAAGGCATTGTGGCTTAGTGTGGTTGGAGAAAGGCCTCACGATACACTAGGCTTCGCAACGATGCAAACAAAAAACGGCCCGCCAATTTTCACCGGCGGGCCGTCTCGTTCAACACATCTTAAGGCATATCAGCTTTGGCTAGGCCGGAGCTTAGCGAACGTAGCTGGTAGCTTGGATGACGCGTCGATTGCTATTCAGGTAAGCGCTTGGGTCAACTACTGGAGCTGGTGGCATTGGTGTTGCGCTAGCAGCAGCTGGTGCTGGTGCTGGTGTAGCCGATCCGCCGCAGCTGCTGCAGCCGCTGGTGCAACCAGTGTCGCAGCCAGTGTCACAGCAAGCCTTCTTGGCGAACAACTTCGATAGAAGACCTCGCTTCTTGCCACAACCGCTGTCGCAACCGCAAGGATCGCAAGCGTTGATTTCGCATCCGCAAGAAGGAGCCTTGTTTGCAAGGATCACAAGCGTTGATTTCGCATCCGCAAGTTGGAGCTGCACCACAACCATTGTCGCAGCCCTTGCCAATGCTTCGAACCTTGCATGCTACATTGCGAAGCATGTTCATCTTAGCTTGTTCAACGCGACCTAGCAGTTCCAACAATGGCTTGCGACGTGGCTGGCAGCAGCTGTCGCAAGTTGCAGGACCACAACCACAAGCGTTCATTTCGCAGCCGCAGCTTGGAGCTGCTTTAGCGCAAGGATCGCAAGCGTTGATCTCGCATCCGCAAGATGGTCCCTTCAGTCGGCCCAACAGTCCGCAACCCTTGTTGCAAGGATCACAGGCGTTGATTTCGCATCCGCAGCTTGGAGCTGCTTTTGCACAAGGATCGCAAGCGTTGATTTCACATCCGCAAGATGGTCCCTTCAGCTTGCCTAGCAAGCCGCAGCCCTTCTTGGCGCATGGATCACAAGCGTTGATTTCGCATCCGCAGCTTGGTCCTGCTTTGGCGCAAGGATCGCAAGCGTTGATTTCGCATCCGCAAGATGGTCCCTTCAGCTTGCTCAGCAAGCCGCAGCCCTTCTTGGCGCATGGATCGCATGCGTTGATTTCACAACCACAGCTTGGTCCAGCTGCACAGCCGTTGTCACAGCAAGAGCTGTCACAACCACTGCCTTTAAGACCGAGCATACGGTCCAACAGTCCCTGGCCAAAAGATGGCGTACACAGGCTTACGCCTAGCATCAGGGATCCGATTAACATGTTCCACTTCATCGAGTCTCAACTCCCTAAACGATGAACTTGTGAATTTGGCGCGGTTGGCCGAAATTTTGGGGGTGTTGGCCGAGACCGGTTTCGACGTACGAAGTCGCCGCCGAAATCGCCCTCTACCGGGTTGGCAAAGAACAACAGACTCTGGGTCAACATCGCCTGCTGTTCAACTTCGTGTGCCTAATACGGCAACTCCCAAGTTACTTGGGGCTGCTGACACACCCAAGTTCTGCCTGGGTCTACCGCGCCCAAGGTTGAGACGAATCTTTCCTAGATTCGGGTATCTCAACCGTGACGTGATCGAGCGAAGAGTAATCTTCGAAGACCTGGGTCACGGTGAGGTATCGGCGACTGCAAAGCCAAAGATTGAGAGTGCATAAGGCATTTTCGGAGCTCACATTCTGCCTTCTCGGGCTCGTCTGTTTTGCGAATTTGGTAAGCTTTTCCAGCTACGAAAATTTGTCTAGCCTCAGTCTTTGCCAAGCCCGAAAAGTCCCCTGAAAAACAGTGTTCAAAAATCCACTATGCGACTCCATTCAGGGAGGTTAGGCTGAGCATTTGCGGCATAGTTTAAGCCTTCGGATTAATCGTAAAACGCGGAACATCTTGCCAAAACAGGCAGCCTAGCTTAAGGGAATATTGTGGAAACTGCGGTCGCCAAATATCAGTTCATCGAATTCAGCTCATTACCGCCAATCGCCTGTCCCTGCGGAACAGCTCGTCGAGCTTTAATGGAGCAGCCCATTGTCCCCTACTCGCTGCATATCACCGACATCAGTTTGGACGCCAAGGCACATTACCACAAGAAAACCACCGAGACCTACCTGATTTTGGAATGCGAGCAGTCTGCCAGCCTGGAACTGGACGGCCAGTTGGTTCCTGTCAAGCCGCTCAATGCGGTAACTATTTTCCCCGGCACGCGCCATCGAGCGGTCGGTAGGATGAAAGTAGCTATAATCGCCACTCCAAAATTTGACTGCAATGATGAGTGGCTCGATTAGGCTATCAAGATGAAACAACAACGACTGGCTTTCGTGATGATTTTGCTGGCTTTATTAAGCGGCTTGGTCATGACGGCCACCACCAGCGGTTGTGATTTTGGTCAGCCCAGACCGCCGTCGAATTCTGTTGCGCGGTAGAGATTCGCAGCATCGGATTGATGGGATTTGGCGTCATTTGCTCGACGGCAATAATAGGTTGGAAGATCAAGCATCCCAAACCTGAGCCACAACCACAAGGAAATCTAAAGCGATGAAACGTACAGTTTTGGACGTTGGCAATTGCGGACCAGACCATGCATCGATCAAGCGGATGCTCCAAGCGAACTTTGACGTCAATGTACTGCAAGCGCATAACGCCACGGACACGCTATCAATTTTGGGGGCTCAGCCAATCGATTTGGTGCTGATCAATCGAAAGCTAGATGAAGACTATTCTGACGGAATCGAGATTTTGAAGCTGATCAAGTCGCAGGAACAATTTGCCAGCATTCCGATCATGCTAGTGACCAACTACGAAGAATATCAAGCGCAAGCGATATCCTTGGGAGCTTTGCCGGGATTTGGTAAGCTTTCGCTCAACAGCCCACAAACTCACCAGCGCGTAGCTGAAGCATTGGGAACAGCAAGCATTGCTTGAGAGCACTTCCCTACCCAAGAAATTTTCTTCCTCAAAAAACTTCTGAAAAATTGAAAGATCGTTGTAAGGAATCTGTTTCTTCACAGACTAAGTCCTCAGGTCAACGAAATCGTCAGACCAGGGCTCAGCGAATGCACCCTTCACCAGGTGGCTGATGCCCTGACTGGGCAGTAGCGATTGCAGCAGCTCCAGGCGGGCCAGTGATCCGACGAATGAGCCTGCAAGCCAATCTACAATCGAAAGGTTTCGAGCTTGCTGAGGCACTTGGTTTTTCCGAGGACAGGGCTGAATACCGGGTCCGCAAGACAAGCCAGAGCCACATCAGGCGGGACTCTTGGGGTTGCCTTTGGGAAGTGGGGGGCTGACCAAAGGCGGCCATTTTTTTAACTTTTTTTGGGGGAAGTCTCAGCCGCGACCAAAGGTGTCCAGGCCAGGGCGATACTCAAGTACACAGCTAGGCAAAATTGAGGCCGCGAGTTGCAAAATCCGGGCTCCGTAGAGGGGTGGGTTTGTTGTGAGAGTTGTTCCAATTCGCTAGGATCAATCGTGAAAGATTTGATCCCATACGGGGTTGGTACCAACTTAGGACAGTGGCGTAAGCGGCATGCATGATCAACACGGCGTGCCCTGACAACTTTTGTCTGGCTAAGTTTTTTGAGCGTTCTCCAAAACGGAGTTACCCACAACCAACCTTTGTTTAATGGGAGCCCTAACCAATGGCCACCACAGCGAGTAAAAACATGGCGAAAAAGAAATCATCATCCAGTCCGAAGAAATCTGCCGCCGGCGGTGGCCTTGTAGGAATGGAAGCAGTCTACAAGCGAGAGCCTGGCTTGAAGACCACGCTTGAACAGATTGAAAAGCAATTCGGCGAAGGCTCGATTATGCCGCTGGGTGGCGAGCAGATATTGAAGATCGACGGCATTCCAACCGGAAGTCTATCACTAGATATCGCACTGGGCGGTATGGGTGTGCCTCGCGGTCGTATCGTAGAAGTCTTCGGACCAGAATCCAGCGGTAAGACAACTCTGGCTTTGCATATCTGTGCGGAAGCGCAGAAGGCTGGCGGTATCGCTGCCATCATCGACGCCGAGCATGCCTTTGACCCAAGCTGGGCAAAAAAGATTGGCGTCGAATTGGATACATTGCTGGTATCCCAACCAGGTTGCGGTGAAGAGGCGATGCAAATCTGCGAACACTTGGTCAAGAGCAACGCAGTGGATGTAATTGTCGTCGACTCGGTCGCTGCTCTGGTTCCACGCGCTGAACTGGAAGGGGAAATGGGCCAATCGCACGTGGGCTTGCAAGCTCGACTGATGAGCCAAGCGATGCGTAAGTTGACCGGTGTCATTGCTCGAAGCAAGACGGTTGTCATCTTCATCAACCAGATTCGTGAAAAGGTTGGCGTGATGTTCGGCAGTCCTGAGACGACTCCCGGTGGCCGCGCACTAAAGTTCTACTGCTCATGCCGTATCGATGTTCGACGAGTCGGTGCGTTGAAGGAAGGCGAAGAAGTTGTCGGACAACGCGTTCGCTGCAAGATCGTCAAGAACAAGGTTGCACCTCCTTTCCGCGTTGCCGAATTCGACATGATGCACACATCGGGTATCAGCTTCGAAGGCGACGTTCTTGACTTGGGCTTGGAACACAAGATCGTTTCTCGCAGTGGGGCATGGTTCAAGTTCAACGAAGTTTACCTTGGCCAAGGTAAAGAAAAGGCTCGAGCCTACTTAATGGAAAACAAGGCTGTTGCTGAGGAGATTCGCGAGTTGATCATGGCTTCTGGCGGTTACGTTGGCCCAGAAGGTCGTGACGCTGGCGATGAATCGGAATCAGAGGAAGAAGAAGCGGAGCTAGCAGATAGCTAGTCGGCTTTGACGTTTCTCACCAGAACTCCTGTCGAGCAGCCACACGGAAATCATCTCGACAGGAGTTTCTTTTGCTTCCCAGTAGCATGGGCTTCCAGCCCGTTAACATTGCGACTTCGTAGCATGGGCTTCCAGCCCGTGATCCTCCCAGCTTCGTAGAATTAGTAGCTTCCAGCCCGTGATCCTTCCAGCCCGTGATCCTTTCAACTTCGTAGAATTAGTAGCTTCCAGCTTACGTAGCAAGAACGGGCTAGAAGCCCATTCTACGGCTTTTTGCTTACTCGACTAACCACATGAAAACTACTCAACTTACTCGACGCCCCTTTCTGACACTGTCCGCTCTAGCTGCAATGAGCGCACTCCAGAAAAGATCCTGGGCACGCGGCCTGGTCGCTGCGGTCGACTCGTACCTACCCACGATGGGCTTACAACTCTACACACTTCGCAACCAGATGGCAGCTACTCCATCAGCGACATTAGCCAAGGTGAAGCAAGCTGGCTACTATCAAGTCGAACTGATGGATGTCGCTGATGCTGATGTGCTTGAAGGTCACTTCTGCCTTCATGAATTGGGGCTATCCTGGGCATGAGCCGAACCGAAAGACGTTCCCTCGATCCGCGCTACAATCCGACAAAGGCAGCCAAGCATGGACTGAAGTACTTAGTCTTCGGCTACGTTGGCAAGGGGCACCGCGAAACCGCTGATCACTATCGGCAAATGGCAGACCGTTCGAACAAGGCTGGAGAACTGGCCAAGCAAGCGGGAATTCAATTGTGTTACCATCATCATTCGTTTGAATTCGAAAATTAGCTGATGGAACTTGCGGATTCGATCTGTTCCTCGAACGATTCGACCGCGAACTCATGAAATTCGAGATCGATGTTTTCTGGCTTGCTATTGGCGGACGCAATCCGATCACTACGCTGGAAGATCTGAAAGGTCGAGTCTCCCAAGTTCACCTGAAGGATCTACTGGCTGGAACGGCTAACATTTTTGATGAAGGTAAAGTACCCCAAGAGGCCTTCAAAGAAGTTGGTTCCGGTTCCATAGACATGAAGGCAGTGCTGGAAACCTGCAAGAAGACTGGTGTACCTCAATGCCACGTGGAGCAGGATCAATCGCCAGATCCCCTAGCTAGTATCGCAGAGCAGCATTTCCTATTTGAAAAACAATTGAGCGTCTTTTGCCCTAGCACTTCGAATCGAGTCGCAGACTAGGCTCTTCCTTATTGAATGTGGGTTCACACTAGTGGTGGCGGCTGCTTAGCTGGTTCCTCGGCCCCTTAAGCGGGACGCTTACTTACGCTTTGCGGGACGCTTATTTACGCTTTGCCGTTGGCCTTACGATCTTCAACTACGGTTGGCGAGTGAAAGGGCTTGCATACTCTCAACCGCCAGTTTTCGCACCAGGGACTTGTCAATTCGGCTTTGCGCTCAACTATAACAGTTCATGGTCGGCGCGGTGGTCGATGAACCATCGGCATTCCGATCACGACACTCTACAATTGCCCCAAACTTTAACTCTTGGTATGGAACTCTGAGGCCTCGATGAATCACCCCACAGAATCTAGCTGAATTAAAGGCAAGCGGCTGGCAGTCGAAATCGGTCAAGCAAGAAATTCGTGATAACTTTATTCGGCTTTTGGCTTCGGACGAAACCATTATTTCCGGGTAGCGTGGGCTACGAAAACACCGTTATCCCTGAAATCAATATCGCGCTGCTAGCTGGTCACGACATGCTGTTCCTTGGAGAAAAGGGCCAAGCAAAGAGTCGCCTGATGCGATCCTTGGTCAAGTTTCTCGACGAAGCCGTGCCCTATCTGGATATCCCAAGTGTCCCGATACATGAAGATCCCCTGAACCCAATCACTACTGTGGCGAAAAAGTACCTGGCCGAACACTCCCCCAGTGATGTCCCCAATCGCTTGGTGGGCCTCGTGACGACCGTTATGCCGAACGGTTGAGCCCCGGTACAAAATTCGCTGACATCATCGGCGAGATCGACCCGTCGAAGCTGACAGGCGGGGTTAGCATGAGTGCCGAGGAGGCTTTGCACTTCGGATTGATTCCACGAATGCATCGCGGAATCTTTGCCATGAATGAATTGCCGGAGCTGGATGAACTGGTTCAAGTGGGGCTGTTTAACATTTTGGAAGAGCGTGATGTCCAGATTCGTGGTTACCCGATCCGCTTTGATCTCGATATCTTCATTCTGTTTTCTGCTAACCCAAGCACCTACAACCGCAGCGGGAAAGTCATACCACAGTTGAAGGACCGCATTGGCTCGATCATTCAGACGCACTATCCAACCGAGCGAGAGCTGGGAATAGAGATTTTGCAACAAGAGTCGGGCATTGACCTGGGCGCAATTCCCAGTGCAAGTTCGTATTTCATGGCCGAAATCATTGAGGAGATCACACGTCAGCGCGTCGCAGCAAGTACGTCGATCAAGCCTCTGCGTTTGGCTCGATTCAGCTTGTCCAACTATCGAGCGATGATCGCCAGTGCTCGACAGCGAGCCATTGTTCTCAATGAAACACCTGCTGTTCCTCGGATCAGCGACCTCGGGCACTTGTACGCATCAAGTCTAGGAAAACTGGAGTTGGACTTGATGGGAAGCCATCAAATGTCCGAGCGGACAAGTTCTGGATGCGATTATTGCCGAGGGCAATCAAGGTAGTTTTTGCTCAGTATGTCGAACAACATGGCTTAGACGAAATCGCCGACATCTTTTCCAAGGGAGTACGAATTGAAGTTGGCGACATGTTACCAAGCACGCAATACTCACAACGATTGCAAGCCGTTCCACCCGCTTGGGATAAGGCCTTTGATGTCAACGCGAGCGAGAATCCTTCGATTCGCGCGGCGTGTGTCGAGTTCGTCTTAGCTGGCCTATACTCGCTAGATTCGAATCAGTCGCAGCCAAAAGCACGGCAAGATTCACTATGAATTCGAGTGAGCCAAACGCAGGTCTGCCGCTGAACGGTTCTCCGAAAGTGTGCGAAACCGATGGCTCACCGAATCCGCCGGATTATCAATTTAGGTCTTGGGAATTGGGCCTCAACTTGCCAAACCGAGAGAAAAGCCTTCAATTCGAGTTGCTTGGTGTAGAGGCACGGCTGTTTTGGACTTAAAATCTGAGCTGGCTTGAGCCGGCCCAATACGACACCCAGTGTGGCCGCACCACTTTAGAGTTAGTTAGTGAAATTGAAATTCTCGGGCACTCCACGGATTGGCTCGAGCTTACACATTCTTGGATGCGTTGATGCGTTGTTTGGGTCAAATAGCAGAGCGAAGAACTGCGGAGAGATTTGTTGCCTACCTCTATATTCAAGGTATTACAAACGCAAGTTGATCCGGTGCCAGGAACGCTAGACCAATTGGGGAGATTTGGGTTCGCGAGGAAGATCGGCTGGGCGAGGCCATAAAGCTACTTCAGGAGTTCAGCAATAATCCTGACGATCCCAAATACACGGCTGCTGTTAAGGAAGCGAGCTCTGCCCTTCAAGAGAAAATCAAGCAGAAGATCTGCTCAGGCACAAAACGTTAAGCAGGTACGCTATCGTTCGTCCGCCTTGAGCGATCGCCGCCATTCCTCCACTGACGTTAACCTTGGTAATCCTGTCATGCCTAGTTTCCGTGTTCAATAACTTTGGACGTCCCGATCCATCGAACGAGATTGGGCAATCGATCAGCCGTCAAATGATGTTTGTCAGTCCGGTTGACTATCTGCAAAGCCAGCGAGATCCCTTGGCGAGCATTAAGCGAGGACAGGTTTGGCGTGCAGTCACTCCAATCTTCTTGCACAAAGGGCCCATTTCACTTGGTCATGAATGTCATTGGATTGGTGATACTCGGGCGAGTCTGTGAGAGTGGCTAGGAACAACTCGCTATGCTGCTCTAGTATTGGCAGCTGCGTTGCTCCCGAACCTGCTCCAAGCCATCGCACCAGAAGCTCTTCGCGGAAGTCCATTCTTCGGTGGAATCTCGGGTGTGGTGTATGCCCTGTTCGGGATTGGTTTGGATACGCTCCCACCCTGAATCCCGCCCATGGAATCTATATTCCTTTCATCTATTTGGTTATGATGCTACTTCCTATAGGACTCGGTTTTTCAGGGATCATTCCCAACTGGAATCAGGCCGACCTGTGCCACTTGGGCGGTTTGCTGATCGGGTTGTTGTCGCCTATATCGTAGAGCGAGGTCGATGAAGCGGTTGTGTTGCTAACGCCCGCCCCTGCCATTCTCCTTGTGGAAATCAGAAGCTTAGACCTACCTTCTGCCAGTAATGGTGATCCGCATGATACGACGAAATCAATTGCGAGTGGATCGGCGAGCGTTTTTGGTTGCATCAGCCGTTGGTTGTGCAGGCTTGCAATTGGGGTCGCCTAAGCTAGCCGCCGCCAACCTGCTTACGACCGCAGCGGCAGCTGGACGGGCCAAATCGGTTATCCTGTTCTTTCTTTGCGGAGGAGCTTCGCATATCGATACCTGGGACATGAAACCCGAAGCACCTAGCGAGTATCGCGGTCCCTTTAGTCCGATCAGTACTTCAGCTCCCGCTATCGAGCTTTGCGAACACTTGCCTTTGCTTTCTAAGCAAGCGCACCATCTAGCGATAATTAGTTCAGTCAGTGTACGGTGAACACCAATGAGTCATCACGCTGGCTATTACTACAACTTAACGGGACATACTGCCGATCCCACCTTTCTTTCGCTTGGAAACGACCGAAGACCGTTACTCGACGGATTGGCCTTACATGGGAACGGTAGTTGCGTCGCGCCGTTCTACGAACCAATAGTATTCCCAACGCGATAACTCTACCACACATGCCTAGCAAAGCCCCATATACTCGGCCCGGGCAGTTTGCTGCCAGAGCTAGGCGTTCAGTTTGACCCCTTATACGTTCAAGGCGACACGACGGAGCCGCTTAAGTTTCAGGCACCATCGCTCACGCTTTCGGGTAACGTAACCGCCCAGCAGATGCAGGTCTCGGCAACAGTTGCTCGGCTCGCTCGATCAAGCTCGATTTGATTTTGAAGCTTCCATAACACCTCAGCAAGAACTGTGGAAGCAACATCAGCAACGAACGCTTGACCTGCTGCTTTCCTCGAGTACGACAACAGCTTTTGATGTGGCGAGTGAACCCCAATCGATTCGTGATCGTTTACGGCAAGTCAGTTAACGCCACAAGCCTAACTTCTGGCTCGACGATTGGTTGAAAAGGGCATTCCATTCATCACAGTTTTCTGGAAAGAAAACGAGGCGATTGCCAAACAGTGTGCAAGTGAAGGTGCCTGGGACACGCACGGCAACAACTTTAATTGCCTGAAGGAACACCTGCTGCCCGAGTTCGATCAAGCGTTCTCGGCTCTACTGCAAGATTTACACGACCGTCGCCTGCTCGATCAAACTCTTGTGCTTGTAACGAGTGAAATGGGACGCAAACCCAAGATTGGCGACCCACGTTCCGGCGGTGCTGGTGGAGCTGGTCGAGACCATTGGACTCACTGCCAGAGCGTACTGATGGCTGGTGGTGGAGTACGCGGTGGTCAAACTTATGGCACTACGATCGTTTTGCTGAGTATCCTGACCCAGGATCCATTAACACCAGCAGATATTGCCAAAACGGTGTACTACGCGACTGGCACAACTGACTTGATGGCTCAAGACTCTCAGGCCGCCCTATCACTTGCTGGAAGAGGGACGAGCACTCACCAGTTCTGTTTGGCTAGCTGGACTGTTCACATAATTGCCCCAACATCATCGCCACTTACAAAAACGGATATTGATGAACAAGATTCAACGAAAGTGACGTCGCCGCGTTACGCTGATTTAGTTGTCTATCAAGGCGTTGCTCATTGGGTAGAAGTTGCCAATGTTAGTTGCGGTGAGCGGCAGCGAACAGATCGACCAGATATTACAGCAAATCGACGCCATGCTCAGCGAACTAGGCTCGAAGAAAAGTGATTTGCTTGAAGTAGTTATCTACCTAAGCGATTTAGCCGATGTTCCTGCCCTAAACGCGGCTTGGGACGCTTGGATCGATCCAACCAGTCCACCAATTCTGCGCATGCGTTGGCGTTGCATTGCAAGGCAATCTAAAGGCCGAGTTCATTGTCAGGGCTGCTATCGCTTAACGGAAGCGGAATTGTTGGTCTGACCAGCTAACATGGCTTTAGCAACTTGGCTTTGAAACTGTTCCGGCGAAACATAGCCATCGATGCGGCCTAGGTATTCACGTCGCGGCGAGAAGATTATCACGCTTGGAAAGCCTTTCACTTTCATTGCCTCAATGGCTTCTTTGTTTTCTTCCAGGGTTAGCTTCAGAGGAATCATTTCGCGCATGACGCGAGCTTTAGTTGCTTGATCTTGCCAAGTGTTCTTTTGTAACAAATCGCAGTAGTAGCAGTTCTGCGAGCGGGATATAGGACCAAGATTGGCTTGCCGCTTGATTGCGACTGTATTGCAGCCTGTTGCACTTCTTAACCATGGTATCTCTGCCTCAGGATTCTGCGAGATTGGCGGTACCGAACTGCCCGCAACAGAAACTGGAATAGAAGCGGTTGTACTTGCTGGGCTTGCAGAAGTCGTTTGAATCGACCAGCTGCACCACTCCCGGGAGATCTTCCCCCGGACTGCCCCAACTGATAGCCCGTCGATCCACCAGCTCCGCTCCCAGGCAAATTGCGGGACGATTGGTTAGACGAATTCTCTTTTTGTTGAGCCCAAGTAGCTGTGGCCCAGAGAAGCGACGATTACGAAAGTGAAGGATAGTTTCTTCAAGGGCCGAATCATGTTTTTGCGACTTCCTTTACGTATGCGGCACTGGGCATTGCACTCAAGTCTCTTGAGCGATACTGGGTTAAGCGACATGCTTCCCCGGTCCGGATTGTGAATGAAGGCCTTTTGGAAGTCCAGATCAATTCGTTTGCTTGCAATACATCATGCTGCTGGTAGCGGCATGAGACGACAGGCGACTGTGGGCCTTAACAAATTCTGCGCAGTCACGGCATGGGATCGAGAGCCTTTGAAGCAACGACCTTGATTTCAGTGGCTCCCACTTGGATCCTTGAGGCGATTCAACGAAGGCCCGCACCAGATATCGGCCCGACCTTAGCTTCTCGGGTACCACAATGTTACAACAGCAGTCGAGCCCCCCAAGACCACGTTGGTTTGAGAGATGGTTTGTTGATTGGCGAATTGATAACGCTGCTGAAAGGCTCTTCGTCCTTCTTCCGACTGCCAATCAACCTTCTCCGCCTTGGGCCTCCTCGCTGGTAACTCCACGACGACGTGCGAGTTCTAAAGTCAGCCTTCCTGCATCTACATTGGATAACTGAACGGAAATGTTATCGCCTGGCCTTAAACTCCTGATCGGAGATCTGCAGATCCAAGTTCGAACAGTGAGCCAGCCGCATGAGCGGGTCGCCCAGTAAATTCATCTGCCAAACATGCTCCTGTCGCTCGGCCTTTAGATCGTAGCCTTTGGGTGTCATCGCGGTTGCAATTGAGTTGATCATGCCCAATTGACTCTTCGAATCAGAAAGGTTTGCAAAACGAGAATCATCGACGGATGCCTTCTCAGCGTCGAGCATAAGGCTTCCCAAGGTTTCAATCTTCTGCTCGAAGTAACCGCGAAGTAGGCCGTCGGAGAGGACGGCTAATCCGTACGGTCCGCTAACGCGAGTGGCCGCAATGGCTGCGATGGGTCCGGTGGGGTTGAGTATCAGCTGTTCCGCAAGACAATCTTCTTTTGCATCCACTGCACCTGTGTAACAAGCCAAAAGATCGCAATCGGAGGCTGCTTTACCTGCACCTCCTTCACATGCTGCTTCAAGAAGATAGGATGATGCTTGTTACCAACGCGGATTGTATCAAGCTGATCGATCCAGCCGTGCCCGATATAAACCCAAAAGCTCCATCATCGTTCATGCGTTCCAGCACGGCATCAGAAAACGCAATGGGATCTGGGCAATACAAACTGCTTAAGCTTGCCTGAGTCATCGAAAGATTCACCCAACCTGGCACAGTCTCGGACAGAAACTGCGCGTGGTCAACTCGATCACCGAATCGGCAAGGACTCCAAAGCCTCCGACTCCAGCTACAACGTGAACCATCGCGACGCCAAGTCGAATAATCTTGGTTGCCTTCATAATCGATTACCCGGGTGAGATAGGCACGCAATTGATCAACATTCTGAGCTGGAATTCTTCCCACCGCTAACTCTGGGCAGCCATCGTCATCCAAGTCACCGTAGTCATGATCGCTCGCAAGACTTGGTGTACCGCCAAACTGAACCAGGGCGGTGCTAGGATGGTAGTAGGTAGGTACTCCTGATTGGACGTCACCTGCAAGAACGATGAAGCGAAGCTGATTTTGCTTGGCTGCTTCGCGAATCGACTTCTTCAGTTCGTCAGCGCCTACCTCAGCATCCAACTCGATAATTACGTGTCCCTGTTTCGCTCGATACTGCTTCCAGTCATTCAGGGCGGCAGTCCAATTCTTCGGACGAATAACAAGCGTATCGGCGGCCTGCGAAGGTTCGGCTTGTCTTACCCAGATCCAACCGAGGCCAAGGCACAAGAGCAGAACTCGCAGTGGCATAACAAACTCCGTTCCTATTTTTTGGAGGGGCATCCGCCCAAAACTTGAGATGAATGAGCATTCCGGCACTGTCCAACACAATCAACCTGTGAAGCTAAAGCTGCAGCAGAATAATTATGCTGAGTTGACCGCTGCCAGTCGATGCCAGTGATGAAGTTGATTAGAATCTTTAGCTTTTAGTGGGGGAAAGCTAGCTCGGTGAACAAGGTAGCTATCAAAGTTCAGGCTGATTGGACAAACAAAGTAGCGATAATCTGCGGGGGATCGAGCGGTCTGGGCTTGAGTGTGGCTAGGGTATTGGTCGAACAAAACTGCGGACTGCTGGTATTGATCGGTCGCAATAACGCAAAACTCTCCCTTGGCTCGCGACCAGTTGACGGAGTTATCGACCATTCGGCACTCGAGCACGCGAATTGAGACAATCTCTGCTGACTTAACAGAGAAAACCGAATCCTTGAAATGCGCGGAGCAGTTAAGCTTGATCGCGCCGAAGGTGGATCTGCTTGTTCAAGCCATAGGAGTCAGTGATCGTGGTACAGTCCGCTGATTTGACCAAAGAAAGATTGCACGAATTGGTTGACGCCAATGTAGTGACCAGCCTTCACGCCCTGCAGGTGTTTGCACCCAACCTAACCGCAAACGGCGGGGTGGCCGTTCTGATTGGCTCGCTCGCCAGCTTGTTTGCGCCGCGATTCCTTGGTGGTTACTCGATGGCCAAACATGCCTTGGCCGCGCTGGCGCAACAGGCTCGCTTGGAGATGGCCGAAAGCAACGTTCATGTCATGCTGTGCTGTCCCGGACCAATCCTTCGAAATGATGCAGGTCAGCGGTATGTCGAACAGGCTTCTTCCTCGATTCCGGCCGAAGCATTAAGGCCTGCCGGCGGAGCGAAGATTCAGCAACTCGATCCGGAACAGCTGTCACTTCAGATTCTTTCGACTGCAGCGGCTCGACGACCGATCTTAATATTGCCTGGAAAAGGTCGACTGCTCAGGCTAGTGACCGCTATCTCACAGCGAATAGGCGACTATCTCCTGCGAAGCAAGAGTCCTGCGAAGCAAGAGCACGTGAAGAGCAAACAACGCAACACGCACTCGCTAAACCTCACGCAGATCTCTATCGGACTTGAAATGTTGTCTAGCTATTCCTGAGTTCTTTCTCTTGACCTTATCGGCCTCGGCAGTTGTTGGACGAATTAGCTCAAAATACTTGCGAATAGTCTGCGATGACCCAGTGGAATTGATTCGCTTTCAAGGGCCGATTCACTAAGAGCTTCGAACTTGGCTGATTGTTGAGCATAGCTTCGAGCCGCTTCTCTTCCATTTCGTTACCAACTTCAGTCTCAACTTCTGTATCTCCCTGAGACGATTCTTGACCTTTCAATTTCATGCTGCGCCAGATTTAAGTTGAGCAGTCTTTTCGCCCGGCGATTTTATCAGCGGATGCAGTGCCTGCCTTGTTTCCTCCGGGGCTTACTGCCTTGGCTACGACATTCCGATTCACACTCCGACTTGCACTCGCCTAAGCACTGGCATTGCTTCTTGAGCAAATCGGTCAACTTCTTCTTTTGGCTTTGTTTTCGAGCCTCACCCGCTAGCTCTTGGCCCCATCATTGAACTTACCGCGATTGCCTTGGCTTAAGCCTTGCGACATTTGTTCAGCCGCCTTCTGCACAGAACTCTTGGGTTGCCCATCTTGGTTCTTGTTCTGCTGCATGTTGGACTGGTCCAACTTTTCAAGAATCGCTTTTTCGGTTTGACGATCTAGCTCCGGCATTCAGTTTATCAAGAGCCTTCGGCAGCTTTCTCCAAATCTCCTTTGGACAAGGATTGTCAACTTGAGCCATCGATGGGGATAGCGTCAAGGCTTCACCGATTTGTTGCAGTTGAGCCAAAGACTCCGTGTCTTGTAACTTTCTCCTGCATCTTCATCAGCGACGATTCCATTTCGGAAAGCTTGGCCCAAAGCCTCCTTAGGGTCGACACCTGGCTCCTTGAGTTGCTCCAGTACTTGCTTCAGTTGTTCACCAACTCTTCCAGTTCAGGATCTTTCTGTTCGCGCTGGATAGCTTCCAACTCTTCTAAGTTCTCTTCAACGCGATCGGCTTGACGATCCACAACCGGATTGACTTCAATTGCGGCAACGCTTTCCGTCACATCGGTTCGTGGGTAGACAGCCAAAAGGCCGGCCAGCACTGTTGCAGCAATGGCCCAGTTCCAGGATGGTGGTGCCGTGTAGGGCACCACCCTGCTAGGCTGAATATGAATTGCGTGGGCCTCGGCATCTTCAGTTGCAGGGATTGAATTGCGGTAAGCTCTTCGGTAGATGCCTTTTGCCTGAACTGCATTGCTGTTGCGGAGCGATCTTTCAGATTGCACTCTTGGTCGATGTCTGAGCCGCTTCACGCAGCGACTTGATCGAACCAGCGAATACAACATACCCACGGCTGAGCATCCTGCGGATCGACATTAACATCCACCGCCAATTAGATTGCGGTGACAAAGCTAGATCAAAATAGCGATCCCGCTCGCAGCGATACCGCCGACCAGCAGACCATTTGATACACACTGCCACAACCACTGCTTCTGTTGACGATTACGAACCAGTCGGACTTGGTTTGCAGTTCTACCATTTTGCTTTCCATCAAAGGTTGATAACGATTGCCTGACAACGATAGCTCTTGTGTATGCCCTGAAGTAGCCCTAGCGTAGCAGATTTCCAAGGTTGCAACCAGCTTTTTTGTCAACATTTAATGGGCTAGTTGAACGGCGTAACGGTTTGTAAGCCCTTCATCGCCAGGCTCAAAACGCACTTTACCCCGACAAAATGCATCTCACCTTGGAGAAAACCGTAAATCCAAGGAAAAATTTGAACAAGCAGACAATCCTTGACCATGTGGACCAGCAGATCATCTTAGCTGCCTGCACAAATTGTCTTGATTGCCTGAACAAGCTGCTGGGGTTGATCACGCCAAGCAATTTCAACGCTCGACTTATCGCTCAAGTTCTTTACTTGGCAGGTACCGGCTTCAAGTTCACTGGCGCCCGCCACCAAAGCAACTTGGAAGCCTCGTTGATCAGCGTACTTTAACTGAGCACCGATCTTCTTCGCCTCAGGATACAGTTCTGCTCCAATTCCCGCCCCGCGAACAACCCTGGCCAATTGCAGGTAGTCATGCAATCGATCCGCTTCGAAGTAAACCACTAACACGGGTGCTGGCGTGCGAACCGGCGCGATCATGCCAAGCGTTTCCATCGCTGCTAACAATCGATCCAAACCCAACGACGCGCCAATGCCGGCAAATGTTGCTTGGTGTACAGACCAGCTAGATTATCGTAGCGGCCACCACTACAGACACTGCCAATACTAGGGAGTTGGCCGAGCGTTGTTTCAAAGATCACGCCGGTATAGTAATCCAAACCTCGGGCAATCGAAACATCCAGATCGATATCGCTCTGTGGGAACACCGCTAGCTCCATAGCTTTGCACACAGACCGCAATCGTTCTACGCCAGCCTCCCCCTTCTCGTTGCCCTTTACCAAATGCATCAACGTGACAGGATGCTATCGTTATCACCGGATACGTCAGCCAGCCGAAGCACTTGCTCCGCAGCTTCGGCGGCAATACCACTGGCCTGTTGCATCTCTTGAAGTACCGCATCGCGACCAATTTTGTCTAGCTTGTCCAGCGACCTAAGAACTGGAACAGACTTTTCGGCTAAACCTAACTTTTCAAGTAGTCCACTCAGCACTTGGCGATTGTTAATGCGTAGCTGGAATTGCTCGATTCCAATTTGACCAGTGCCGTTTCAATGTCGGCTACGACCGATTCCGTGCCGATCGTGTCGAAGTCACATTGTACGAACTCGCGATAACGCCCCGCTTGGGTATTCTCGCCACGCCAGACGGGAGCGATGTGATAACGTTTAAAGGGAGTTCCAAGCTTGCCGATGTGCTGAGCGACAAAGCGTGCCAGCGGTACGGTCAAGTCAAAACGCATGCCTACTGGTCGATCACCATGATCGATGAAGTGGTACAACTGGCGATCCGTCTCTTCACTTCCCTTGCCCGTCAAAATCTCCAGATGCTCAAGAGCTGGCGTGTCGATCGGACTGAAACCGTAACGACGATAGACCCGTCGCGCAGTTTCCATGATCGCCTCGCGAGGCATCATTGTCTCAGGAAGATAGTCGCGAAATCCTTTGAGCGTTCTAGGTTCGATTAGTTTGGTCAAATTCAACTCTACTGATTAGTTCAACGAAATTACACGCATCAATCGCGTGGAGTGATCTGTCAGGATCCTTGAAAAAAGAAGTTCATGCCACTGGTGTAAGGTTGCTGAACAACTTACATCGAATCCGGACTCGAGCACTGGCCAGCAAATTTCTGACCCATGCTACAAAGAATCTTGCGATGGAACTTTAGCGAACTCCACTACAAAAGTTTGAAGAGTTCTGGCAAATTCCACTACCGTAGAGTGTATTGGCAGGAGCTTAGGGTTCAAGTCCAAGCCAGATTTTGAGGCTGTTTGAGGCAAACAGGTTCGTAAGGACCTGTAAAAAAGCTAGCTCAAGTCAAGCCTGCCGGTGCTGTCGCCCAAATGCTCCAGCTTGGCCCCAACAGCATTGATCATCGTCAGATACAGGTTGTTTAGCGGTGTTTCCGATGCAAAAGTGTATTGACGACCTTGAGTCAACAAACCTCCCGCACCGCCTGCGACCAACACGGGCAGATCATGGTGGTCGTGGCGATTCCCGTCACGAATAGCACCACCATAAACAATCATGCAGTTATCCAGCAGACTTCCGTCACCTTCGTTGGTATCGCGAAGTTGCTTTACAAAATAGGCAAACTGCTCTGCAAAGTACTTGTCGATTGCGGCAATCTTGGACATTTTGTCTGTATCGTTTTGATGGTGCGATAAGGAGTGGTGACCTTCGGTCACGCCAATCATGGGATAAGCCGCATTACTGCCCTCGTTACCCAGCATAAATGTGCCAATGCGAGTGGTATCCGTTTTGAAGGCTAGGACCATCAGGTCGTACATCAAACGAATGTGCTCGCCGATGTCGGCTGGCTTTTCGGCTAGATGAGCCTGATTCGGATCCAGATCGACAGGTTTAGATAGTCGCGCAATGCGTTGCTCAACGTCGCGAACACTGGAGAAGTACTGGTCGAGCTTCTGGCGATCCGTGCCACCTAATTGACCTCGCAGCTGCTTCGCATCCTCGGCCACAATGTCCAGAATCGATTTTTGAATCGCTCGTTGGTCGGAGGCTCCGCCGTTTCCAAACAGACGATCGAAGGCCAACTTCGGATTGACCTCTTTGGGCATGGGCTGAGTCGGTGAGCGCCAGGAGATGTTGTTCGAGTATGCACAAGCATAGCCGCTATCGCATGATCCAGCGGCTCGGCCAGATTCAGTACCAAGTTCTATCGATGCTAGTCGAGTGTCTTTGCCATGAACTTCAGCCGCATATTGATCGGCGCTCTTGCCAGCTCGCATCTTCGCCCCAGCAGTCTTGACCGGGTGGGCTCCCGTTAGGAACGCTGCTGCGCTTCGAGCATGGTCCCCAGGCCCGTCCCCCAAAGACCTAGCGTTGACCTGAGCTAAACCACGCATCAATGTGATGTTGCTCTTCACCTCCGCAAGCGGCTGCAGCGATGGAGACAGCTCCCACTGTGAGCCATCAACTTTCGGTTCCCACTGCTGGGCATTTGTGCCGTTAGGAAAAAAGACCCAAGCCAATCGCAGAGGTCGCTTGATGTCGGGCATGGCTGCAAATGCACTATGCCGAGGCAACATAGCTTCGAGCACTGGAAGCCCCAAGACGGCTCCAGTTCCACGAAGCAAAGTTCTGCGAGAAATGACTGGCTTATTCATTCCGTATTTCCTGGTGGGTGGATCTTTTTGGGGAGGTTGCAGTTAGGTAGGAGCTGTCCAAACCAGGCATGGCGGCGACAGCTAATGCAGAGGTAGGCAACTATCTTTGCTATTCGTCCTTAGGTTCTGGACGGCGTTTCGTGAATGGTTCGCTGGTCACGACCCCAATCACAAAGCTACTCATAGTATAGCCACTCGACTTGGACGATTCCAAAATCGAGTCGACAGCACATTTATCGTATGGCTCTAGGCCGCGCCCCAATGCATAAGTTAGCATTTTTTTCTGAAAAAAATCGATAGATTTCAGGCTGCCGATCCGCCAAAAGACGGACTAACTCGACAGAACCGCTAAACTTTTTGCCATCGCGCAAAACCCCCGTGGCATCGATGGGCTTGTCTCCATCCTTGTCTCGCCAACGACCAATCGCATCGAAATTCTCGAAGCCCAGTCCAAGCGGATCCATGATATCGTGACAGCTAGCACAGCTTGGATTGGCGCGGTGAATGGCCAACTGCTCTCGCAAACTCAGCTTGGCGTGCTCCTTTTGCGTCTCCTCAAGAGTCGGCACGTTAGGCGGAGCTGGTGGAGGTGGATCTCCCAGGACCGTCTCAAGAATCCACTTGCCTCGCTTCACGGGACTGGTCACGGTGGGGTTGCTGGTGAGCGTCAAAATCGAAGCGTGGGTTAGGACACCTCGACGATTCTCCGGTACAGATACTCGTACCCATCGATCCTCGTCGAAGTACAATCCTGTTCGCCGGTTGTCTCGGCCACGATTTAGTCCAGGTCCTTTACGATAAAGATCCTTAGGATCTTCACCATCGAAAGGAATGCCGTATAGCTCGGCTAGCCGAGGATTAACGTAGGTGAAGTCGGCTTGCAACAACGCATCCAGCGGTAAGTCATTCCGAATGATCTCTAGGCAGAACAGTTCTGTCTCACGCTGAATTGCATCGCGAAGCCGATCATTCCACAATGGGAATCGTTCCGCATCGGGTGATACGTCACGGAGATTTCCAAGCCCCAAGTACTGGCCAAAGAATCGCTTTACCAATGCCTCTGATTTGGGGTCGGCCAACATACGCTTCGCTTCGGCTCTTAGCGTGTCAGGATTGGACAGCTTTCCATCGCGAGCTAGATTCAACAAATGTTCGTCGGGAATACTCGCCCACAAGAAGTAACTCAATCGCGAAGCCAGCGCATACTGATTCAGTTGCTCGCTATCCTGCTCGCCTTCGACCCGAAAGAGGAAGTGAGGTGAAACCAAAATGGCTTGAAGACCAACGCCAACTGCCTTTTCAAAGCTCATCTTTTGGTCCATTGCCATTCGCACCAACGCGACAACGCGCTGAACATCGATCGGCTCTGGCTCACGGCGATAGGCTAAGCGAATTAGCGGCCCTAGATTCTCAGCCGCAGCTTCTTCAGCAGACTTACCCTCACTCGGTCGCGTCTTCAACAATCGAGCATAAGGCTCTGGAACAGGCGGCGGTCCCTTGATTGTCAGAGACTCGATCTCGACTCGCCGCGAACTTTTCTTCTCCTCGGAGCCGGGATCGGAGACAAAGTGCAGCTTGATCGAGTGCCAGCCGGCTGTCATCTTGAAATCGGTAACAAATGCTGTGCGTTTGTTGATCACATCGTAGGAGTCAACTTTTTCATCATCGATCAACAAATGAACTTCCACGGTCTGGTTGGCTTCGTCAGCGAACTGCAATCTAGCCTTGAATTCGTACTCGCCTTCCAAGAACTGCGCGCGAACCTCCTGATGATCGCCCAAGAACAACGCGGGCAAGTCGAACGATCTCCGCTCGAACGTTTCAGGCGGCAGTAAAGCTCGATCAGCAATCACTGAAGCCGCTTCCATGTACTTCTCCAACTGTAATTGCGACATACCCAGCACATCACCTTGATTGTCGAACCCGTTGCCAACATCGTCACTGGGAAAGCCAACGGCTAGCGCTGGAGAGAATGTGCTATCGAAGCCTAGAAGGTCGCGGACGGAATTATCATACTCGACGTTATTCAACCGTCGCATGGTGACTCGGCCAGGGTCCCTAACCACGCTGCAATCCACATTGTTGATGCGACGATCAATCCAAGTTGAAATCAAATCTCGCTCGTCCGCTGCTGGTTGCTTGTCGTAGTCCGATGGCGGCATCGCCCCAATTCGGATCATCCCCCGCACCTGATCCCAGCGGGGGCGCTCGTTGGGTAGAGCTTCATCTGTTTCATATCGCTTGAAGTCAATGCCCGCTTCGGCCTCTTCACCAGTGTGGCAGTCCGCGCAGTACTTGGTTAGAAACGGCCTCACGTGACCGTTCCAGGTGATCTCGCTCTCAGCGGCAGGATTGGCAGATTCTTGTGCAGTGACCGTAGCGATCATCAAGGACGAGATGATAATCGATATCGCGATCAGTCTAAGCTGAGCTAGTTTAGGCATGGCGTGGGTGGGTTCATTCGAGGCGGGATCGGGAGCCAACGTCTAGCGTTCCCGATGGTCTTATTATAGCTGCGGGTTGATCTTTCCCAACCCTGAAGCATTGCGTCAGGGCTGAGTGTGTCAAAATGACTATTTTTGAGTAAAGCTGTGACAGCTTCACTTCATCCTCGCCCCCCGTTGGACTCCTAGTTTTCCGAAAAGAGGAAAAACTTCATTTCGATTGCACGAAGCAAGCTGGATCGGGGCACTAATACTTGTATACAGTACCCCCAAAGGCGAGCTACACATGCGATTAACCCTACGAACTCTATTGGCTTATCGAGACGGAGTACTATCCCAAACAGACTACGAAGACTTGCATCGGAGAATTCAGCAAAGCCCTGATGCCGGAAACTTGCTCAGACGCCATTAACGAATTGACATCCAGCGGAAGTATCCCATCGCCCAAGTTGGAGGCCGCGGGTCTTTCGAGCGCGAACGTAATTGCCGAGTACTTGGATGACGTGTTGACGTCGAGCCGCATTGCGGAACTGGAGCGATTGTGCTTGGAGTACAGCGAGCATCTTTGCGAACTGGCACACTGCCACCAGTTGATTGCTCAGGCAATGCATACCCATGTCGAAGTTTCTGACGAGCTTCATCAGAAGGCATTGGCAATCATCGATCCTAGCAAGCGTGACCAAATCAAGTCGCAGTTGTTGACTCAGTCTCGTAAGATGTCCAAGCAGATCGTTGCAGAGGTGGCTGAGCCTGCTTCGATAATTGGCTCAAACTCGGCAGTATCACCTACAGCGGGCGTCGGTTCAGGTAGCTCTAGCCCTGTACCAGTGAATGTCGCTAACCCCAACGTGAATTCGCCTCAATCCTCCTCGACTACTCCGATCGCAGTAGTAGTTCCGGTCGCCAGCGTGACCACATCGCCCCAGCAGGCTGGACTGAACTTAGAAGGTGCTAGCCTAACGACCGAAGTGCCCGAGTATTTGCTTGGATCGCGCAAGTTGCGGATGGCAGCTACCCGCAGCAATTCTCTCGCTGACCGCGATATTGGTATTCCTGGTTTGGCAATCGATTGGAGGTTCACTCGATACCATTCGCAATCTGATGACTGCGGATGCCAGTCAAGTTGGCGTCAAGGACAAAAATGCCAGCGATGAGACTGAGAAAGATACCAATAAGGACAAAGCTCAAGAAAGTGGTTCTGCTAAGGATGATTCGAAAGGAGAGTCGAAAAAAGACAGTGGGAACTCCGACCCAAAGACTCTGGGCAACAACTCAACTGAACAATCTGCCGAAAGTATGGCAGACTCAGTAGCCACCAAGCAAGCAGGTGGTGACGCCGAGCCCGCCAAGACAGACCCGCAGAATCCTAGTGGAACCAATCAAGCGGCCGTTCCAGATTCGAAGACTGGGGATTCGACAAAAGGTCCCGCACCCACTGATGCTGCCAGCCACAACTCCGATGCCGGCCCGCCAAGCCAGATCAATCGGCGGATATGGCTAGTCCGCCGGTTGCGCAGCCCAGCGAGAGTCACAAGATCGTTTGGACACCCGCAGATGACGTCGAGGCGCAGAGTGTAGTGCTGATTACATCGCCTGACGGTTCAAGCCTTGCTCAACCGGGTGATGAAGTGACTGAGGGACGATTCTTGCTGCCTCCAATTGCTCGAACGACCATTCAAGCCGGCTCGATCAAAATGCTCGCGGTAGGCCCCATTGTTATGGTGCTAAACGTCGACGACAAGCAACTGAAGCTGTCCAGTTCGAACTGCCGAGCCATCGTAAGTGCAAAGTCGGACCAAGCCTCCTTCTCTCTGCAATCGCCGTGTGGTTCTTATGTGATCGAGATTTTGGACAAAGCGGTTTGGCTGGGTATTGAAATCAATCATCGAAGGGTTAATCGAGGCTCAGCGGTGGAGCCCGATGTCTACGCTCCAGTAATGGTTTTGGTGGTTGGCGTTGACGCTCCTGCCAACTCGCCCGAGTTGGTGCGTGTTACATCGAGCGACAATCAGCAAGTCGCGAAGATCAATTCGCCCGGCCAAGGCCTAGCTGTCGTCAACAAAAGTCAGATGGAAAATTTTGCTCTGCAGTCACCACCAACTTGGTATCGAAAGCGCCTACACTCGAGCGATCGATCAACTAGGTATGGGCAGATTTTCGACAAGCCCTTCAGGCAAGCAATGAGCCGCTGGCAGACAAACTGCGACAACTGGCCTCGGACAATCGCCCTGAAGTTGCGGCACTGGCTATTCAGACGGCCATGCTTCGCGGAGATTGGCAACCTTTCGCAGCCCACATGCTTACCAACGATCGCATGAGAGCCCATTGGAGCAGTAGTTTAGATTTAGCTCGTCAGTTAATCGCCGGCCGGCCCGGAACCCAGAAGGAGTTGTTAACCGAATTGCAAGGTACTTTGGGCGGAGACTCAGATCGCTGCGCAGAGTTGTTGGCTGGTCTAGGTGCCGCAATCAAACCAGCGACGGCTTGCTGGGGCTGGTGAAGGGCCTAGATAGCGCGAACAGCTTGCCGATTCGTGTCATGGCTTCTTATGAACTAAACCAGCTTACTGGCGAGGACTTCAGTTACCAGCCACACGCGCCTGTTCGTGCCACGATTCAGCAGTGGCGATCGCGGATCGTTCAGAATAAGTTTCGGTTGAGCCGGTACATGACCCGATCTACGAACGCAATGGTAAATGACTGCGTTAGAATCAATCGGTCCCTGTTGTCAAAGTTATTCCGGTCTCTTTATTTTGGTGTCTTTGCGGCTCAGCAGAACAGGCAAATGAAGCTTTATTGCTTAACGCCGTGAAGCTGAACTTTAGGTTCCCGTAATCGATTTGAGAATGGACTCAAACTGTCGTTGCATTCCAGCAAGGCCAGATTCGGTCATTAGATCTTGCTTTTGCGACTTGATGATGGCCAAGGCAAGAGCTTGGTTATTCTGCCAATCTTGAACTGTGAAGCCACGGATATCGCGATACGGCATTTCGAGCTTCGAGGCAATCTTGGGGACCAAGTGAAACGAATCGTTCGATCGAACGACATAGTAGTTTTCTGAAACAATGATTCCGACGGCACCAACCACAATGCCGAGCAGGAATGAACTGATACGATTCATGGGCCATAATCCTAGCGAGATGCTCAAAAGTTGACGGAAACTATAGCACTATTCCCCCCTCCGGTAAAAGAGTGATTTTCTCTGGTGCCGACCGGCTTCGCTGCTAGGAAAGGCCCCCATCAACAGTTAGAATTCGCCAGTCAGGTCAAACTTTTCAGGCTCCTCATCACTGTTTTCCCATGGCAAGTTTCGTTGTTCGATGTGGCGTTATGCGAACGCTTCACGTCATGAACAGCAATCAATCGCTTAGTCGCGGCGACCGCGTTATTGCGCGAACCTCTCGAGGTCTCGAGTTGGGGGAGGTGCTGTGCGAAGCTACGGAACGAGTTCTGGCCCAAATGGAATCACCACCAGGAGGCTCAGTTCAACGTAAAGTTACTGAAGCTGACGAGATCGAACTGGCTCATTTAGCTTCGAAGGAGCAAAATGATTGCGATGTTTGCATGCAAATCATTCGCGAACTGCAGCTACCGATGGATCTGGTCGATGTTGAGCGGATTTTTGGTGGCGAACGCATGGTGGTTTACTACCTGTCGGAAGATCGAGTCGACTTTCGCGACTTGGTGAAGCGACTGGCCTCCGAATTTCAGACTCGAGTCGAAATGCGACAGATGGCGTTCGCGACGAAGCCAAATTGCTGGCAGATTACGGGGATTGCGGTCAGCCTGTGTGCTGCAACTCGCACTTGGTGAAGATGCCGCCAGTTTCGATGAAAGATGGCCAAACTGCAAAAGGCGACTTTGGATCCCAATAAAATCTCGGGACGCTGTGGACGGCTGAAATGTTGTTGCGTTACGAGTATGATACTTACGAGGATCATCGGAAAAGCCTGCCTCGCATCGGCGCGGACGTGATAACAGGATCGGGACGCGGTCGAGTTATCGGTCATGAGCTATTAAGTCGGCAAGTACTGCTGACGATGGAGGATAATCGGCGTATCATGATTCATGCCGAAGAAATCTTGAGCGTACTAAGTAGCAAAAATGCTCCTCCACCACGCGACGAAGATGACGAATGACGGTGAAAGTTCCTAAACTGCTTTTGGCGATGATGGTTTGCTTGTGAGTCTGGGTAACGAAAGAAAGTCAATTACTGTGTCTGATAAGGTTCATCCGCTTCTGGAACTGTTGCAGCAGGATCAGCGATATCATCTGGAGGCGTACCAGTTTGTGCGCGAGGCTTTGGCCTACTCCCAGGAAATACTGCAGATGAATACCGAGGAGCAGGAAAACGACGAAGGCGAACACCACATTACTGGGCAACAGTTGTGCGAAGGTATTCGCCAATACTCGCTGCAGCAGTATGGTTACATGGCCAAAACCGTGTTGAACACTTGGGGAATCTTCGGGACGGGCGATTTCGGCGAGATCGTCTACAACTTGATTCGCATCAAGCATATGAAGAAATCGGAATCGGACCGTCGCGAAGACTTCGACGATGTATATGACTTCGAGTCAGCCTTCGATCCTCAATTCGAGCTATCAGGGAATGACGATTCGTCAACTTAAGCCCCTAAATCGTCTCCAAAACTAGGATATGGGCTAATGTCTGGAAAAAACTGCTCAACAACCGATGCTTCCAACCCAGAATCCAAGAGATCTAACCGTCTAAAGTTGCTGGCAGTAGCTGCAGTGGTCTACTCTTTGTGGATGATCTGGCTACTCTATGTGGGCATCGTAAACTCCCAAGCGGGCAATCAGTAGCAGATTCACTGCCCGACCAGAAATAGCAGCTTGCAGATCATCCCATGTTAGAACGCGTTCTTGAGCCCGAGGTAATGGACGATCGCCAGGAGTCTATTCTGTACGATCAGATGGACCATCAAGCAGTCAATCAGAAGTTCGTCGATGATATGATTGCTTTTGGTCCTGTTCAGGGAAGAATCTTGGATTTGGGGACCGGAACGGCGCGGATTCCGATTTTAATCTGCGAAGCGGTCGAGGATTGCCGAATCATGGCTTGTGATTTGGCTGTCACCATGCTGGATATTGCCAAACTGAATATCGCTGTGGCTGGCTTTGAGTCTCGCATTCAGCTTTATCACGGAGACGCAAAGAGTTTGGATTGTCAGGATGACGAGTGCGATTGGGTGATCTCCAACAGTTTGATACATCATTTACCAGATCCCGCCAGCGCATTTCAGCATGCGTTGCGAGTCTTGAAACCCGGCGGTCGCATCTTTATCCGGCGACCTCTATCGCCCGGAAAACGAACAGGCGATCGAAGCCCTGGTTGCTACGTATGCAGCTAACGAGCCACCTGAGAATCAGCAGTTGTTGCGGCAATCACTAGCGGCAGCACTGAATCTTCGCGAGGTACAGGAGTTGGTAAGTACTCTCGGCTTTCCCGCCGAATCCGTACAGCTAACCAGCGATCGACATTGGACCTGGGCCGCAATCAAGCCAAGCTAGTTGAAACACCTTTCACTCAGATACCTTAACGAACAACATGGAACAGTATCTACAGTTGATGAAGCTGGTTCTTGAAACGGGTACGTTAAAGCAAGACCGTACCGGCACTGGAACGAGAAGTCTGTTCGGGCATCAGATGCGATTTGATCTTTCCAAGGGGTTTCCGGCTGTAACGACCAAGAAGTTGCACCTGCGCAGCATCATTGTGGAATTGCTCTGGTTCCTGCGCGGAGAGACGAATGTAAAGTTCTTGCATGATCATCGTGTTTCGATTTGGGACGAATGGGCTGACGAGAACGGCGAGCTTGGGCCTGTTTATGGTAAGCAGTGGCGATGTTGGCCAACACCTGATGGACAGACAATTGATCAGATCACCCAAGTTCAGGAGCAGATCCGTACCACGCCAGACTCGCGACGATTGATTGTCAGCGCATGGAATGTTGCCGATGTTCCCAAAATGGCCTTACCGCCGTGTCACTTGTTATTTCAGTTTTACGTCGCCGACGGACGATTGAGCTGCCAACTGTATCAGCGCAGTGCCGATCTGTTTTTGGGAGTGCCATTTAATATCGCTTCGTACGCTCTCCTAACAATGATGATGGCTAAAGCAACGGGACTGCAACCAGGCGACTTTGTTCACACATTTGGCGATGTGCATCTTTACAACAATCACTTGGAACAAGCTAAGTTGCAACTCAGTCGTGAACCTCGTAGCCTGCCTACGATGAAGATTCACGGAGAGCAGAAGAGCATATTGGATTTCCGTTTCGAGGATTTCGAACTGGTAGACTACAATCCACATCCCCATATTCCCGCGCCGGTTGCAGTATGAGTTCAAGTCAAGCGCCGGAATCGAAGCCCCAACAAAAGGATTGGGTTTTAGTGGTCGCTGCTGCTCAAAATGGAGTGATTGGTCGCGGTGACGCTCTACCGTGGAGGCTAAGTAGTGACCTAAAGCGGTTTAAGTCGATGACGATGGGAAACTGTCTATTGATGGGGCGCAAGACGTTTCAGTCGATCGGTAAGCCATTGCCCGGAAGGCAGACTATTGTGCTATCGCGTGGAAAATTTGATTGCGAGTTTCCCGAAGTAGCTGTTGTTGACAGCTTAGAGAAAGTCGAACCACTTGTTCAATCAGGTCGGCAAGTGATGGTGGTTGGTGGTGCTCAAATTTATCAAGCCGCCCTGTCTTGTTGCAAGCAGATTTGGATAACGCGAGTTTTGGCCGACATAGATGGCGATACTTACTTTCCAGAAATTGATTGGAGCCAGTGGGAGCGAGTTTCGATAGAATCGTGCCCCGCCGGAGAAAAGGATCAGTGGCCCACCGAGTTTGAAAATGGCAACGCAAGTAACGGCTGGTGAATTGCGAGCGCCCGTTGGTCGTCTCGCCCCCTCACCCACGGGAACGCTTCATCTGGGTAATGCTCGATCGTTTCTGCTAGCCTGGCTATCGATTCGCCAACAGAATGGCACTCTAATACTCCGCATCGAAGATATCGATACTCCTCGGGTTAAAGCTGGTGCTGTTCAGTCGACCATCGACGACCTGCGCTGGTTGGGGCTTGATTGGGACTACGGTCCGGATGTTCATGATGGCCGCGTGTTAGGCATCTCAGTCACGCAGTCGCAACGATTGGCACGCTATCGAGAAGTGCTTCTGAAGCTTGTGCGGGATGGCCAAATTTACCGATGTGCTTGTACTCGTAGCCAAATTGCACAGGCGGCCAGCGCGCCTCACGAAGCTGGCCTCAGCCAGTTGGAAGGGCCAATCTATCCCGGTTCTTGTCGCAGTAAGTTAGATGAGACTCGTCGATCGTTCTTTTTCTCCGATGCTGACCCCACGGCGCTGCGATGGGCTTTTGCCGATGGAAACGTGAACTGGACCGATGGCTTGTTGGGGCAGCAGCAAGCTGATCCGGCAAAGCAACTCGGCGACTACGTTATCGGCCGAGCTACTGGCCAGCCTTCGTATCAGCTAGCCGTTGTAGTCGACGATCATGACATGGGCATCGACGAAGTGGTCCGTGGAGATGACTTAGTTGTAAGCACTTATCGGCAAATGGCTATCTTGCAGCATCTGGGCTGGAGCATCCCGCGATACTATCATGTCCCGCTGGTTTTGGATGCCGATGGCAGGCGCATGGCCAAGCGACAAGGGGATTCGCTGAGCTATTTTCGAGAGCAAAACGAGTCTCCGCAGGCCATCATTGGCTACTTAGCTTACTCGTTGAATCTAATCTCTAAGCCAAGCCGATAACTCCCCGCGATTTAATCGGTAAACTGGATTGGCAGCGTTTACCGAAGCTGCCTACAAAATTCACTGGTAGATTTGGATTGTAGATAAGCCACTTTGGCTTGTTGAAATTGCAACTTTCAGCGCGAGCCGCGCAAACTGGTCGCATACGCCACTCACTTGACTTCGAGTTGTATGTTCTTGAATCGAATTTCCGTTGGTCCTCCAGAGTGAAGTTGTAGCGCGAAAACTCCCTCACGAGCCCCCTTCGGGTCATCCAGGTCGACGCACAATTTTCCGTTGATCCACGTACGAATCTTGCTTCCAACGGCTTCAATCTCGTAGCGATTCCACTCACCCGACTTGAGATGAGCCTCGCCACTTTCCTTCCACAACAACTCTCGGCCATGCTCTTCGTAAAGCTTACCCCACCAGCCAGCGCCAATGTCAGCTTGATAGCCTGAAACATCGCCACCCTCCAGCGCCTTGCTACGGAATTGAACACCGCTGTTGCCCTCATTCTTAACAAGTTTCACGTCCAGGGATAGCTTGAAGTCTCGAGCCAACATATCGCTGACTAAGAACTCGTTGCGTTTTAGTCCGCCGCTTTGGCCAATGATTTCACCCTCTTCTACTCGCCACAGATCCTTGCTGCCATTCCAACCCTCCAGTGATTTGCCATTGAAGAATTGAGCAGCGTTCTCGGCAGTGGCTAACAATGGTGTTTGCGACTTGCCTCGAAGGTAGGCAATCAAGCTACGCACCTGATGTTCTGTAAACTGATTGAGCTGATCGTCGGGCATCATCGAAAGCTCACTCTCTCTTCGGCTATCGATCTCCTCCTTGGGAACCAGGACTGTGCTTTCAGCAGTTTGGATAGTCACCGCCTTTTCCGTCTCGCCTCGAACGATACCCGTGATGATCTGACCGCTTTCGGTTAGGATCGCAGTCTGACGATACTCTTTGGCCATGACTGCACTTGGATCAACGATGTTCTCCATCAGGTAATCCATATTGGAGCGATTCGAACCAGTGATATCCGGGCCAAGTTGTTGCCCAACGCCATACAACGTGTGGCAGCGTTGACAGGTCTTAGCAAACAAGGCTCGTCCCAGCGCGGCGTCAGGGGCTGGCAGGTCTTTTCGTTCAACGAGTGCAGTGTAGCGTTTGACGAGTTCAGCTTTCTCCTTAGACGACTTGCGAACTTGGCCCCAAACTTCACCCAGTCGCTTGGTCAAATGTTCATCCCCCAAATACTCAAGCTGTCGAGCCAAGTCGGCGGTCAAGTCGGCCGAGGCGATTTTCTTATCTGCAATCGCCTCAAGCATAGCTTTGGCGCTGACCGTTCGGCTGCACAGTGTGGCAATGGCCAGGCGTCGCTGGGACCCAGAGAACTTTTCATACTGTGCCAGTAAAGTTGGACCGGTTGCAGGTTCATCATACTGAGCCAGGCCACGGATCGCCGCTTCGGTCAGTTCTTCATTGCCGGCTGAAGCTTGCTTCACAATAGCGATCATCGAAGCTGCCAACTGCGAATCTCCGGCTGCAAGAAGCGAGTCGAGTGCGGCAATGCGTTTCTTTAAGTCGCTCTTCGAATCCGACAGTTGATCTCGCATCTGTTTCATGGCAGAAGCATCACCAAAGACAACTCCCAAGGCTGTGGCCTGTAAAGCCACCTCTGGATTGTTGCTCTTGCTCAACTTGGCATAAACTGCATCCCAGGAATTTGGCTTATCTGCCTTGCGCTGTCCGGCTAGTGCTGCACGAATGGCGGTTAAGAAAGTTCGCTGCAAGTCGGAGTTCTCTACTTTCTCCAGTCCAGCGACCAGTCGCGAGATAGCTGCCGCGCCGCCTGATCCTGCGACTCGCTTGAGCATATAATCTCGCAACAGCGGAATCACCTCACCAGTCGACATGCCTAAGGCGAGTGCTCGATCCGCGTCAACATCGGCTAGAGGCTCCATGGCATACCAATACATCAACGGCAGATTGTGATCCTTGACATCTTCGGGTCGTGTAACCAATCCAGCAAGAATATCCCAGCGATTCTCGGCAGGAATACGATTGGTGATTGAGGCAACTGCCAAACGAACCACGGGCGATTCATCTTTCGCCAAACCTACCAATAAGCTCAGCGATGCTGTGTTGGGCTTGAAGTCTTGACCTTGAAGCATCAAGCGAATGGCCCAAGATCGCACGTGCGGACTTGCATCTTTAATCGCACTTTGAGTTGTCTTTTCATCTAACGCACCGATACAGTACAAAGCCCAAAGTGCACCTAGTCGGCCAGTCACTTCGGAATTAGTGGTCGCGATTGAGCGTAGAGTATCAATAGCTTCTTTGGCTATTGTGCCCTTGGCAGCTCGCTCTTGAAGCAATCGACGAGCGTGACGCACATACCATTGGTTGCTATTGAGCGTCAGTTTCGCTAACTCCACGTCGCTCGACTTAGTCAGATCAACTTTCGTCGATTCCAGCTTGCCGTAAAACACCTTGTAAATTCGACCATTGGTCCGATCGTGAAATTCCACCTCGTTGCGGTGGCAGGCTTGCATGTCGTACCAGTCGATGAAAATTACGTTGCCGTCAGGACCATACTGAAGATTCAGAATTTGAGACGCCTGATCTCCGGTCAATAAGAAATCGGGAGCATGTTTACCGATATAGCCCGATCCACTTGGCACCAACAGGTCCATGTTTAGTCGCTGGCCGTGAATATTGTTCAATGAAGATGGCGCCGTGGTACTCCTTGGGCCATTTTCCTCCGTGATAGATCATGGCTCCGGCGTGTGCGTGGCCGCCACCAACCGCATCGGACTTGCTGTTTCCACTATGGGGCGTCGCGCCCAGGTAGTGCAGGTGATCTGCTATTGTTGGAATATCAGCGTAGGTGTGAGGATTAAAGTGCTGTCCAGCTTGTCGCATGTAGCGCGCTTGAGGAATAATGTGGAACAAGTGTGGAATCACACAAGCTGTCGAAAATGAATCGCCAAGTTCGTTGAAGTCAAATCCCCAAGGGTTGCTGGTGCCGTGTGCATAAACTTCGAACTGATGTTTAGTTGGATGGTATCTCCAGATGCCTGCGTTGATTGGAATACGGTTCTTATCTGCAGTGCCAGGCTTGCCAACCTTGGAATGAGTGAACACACCGTGGCAGCCATACAGCCAACCATCTGGTCCCCATGAAAACGTGTTTAGCGTTTCGTGAGTGTCCTGATATCCCCAGCCGTCCAGTAGAATTTGCGGCTCGGAGTCTGGTTTGTCATCGCCATTTGCATCAGGAATAAAGAGCAGGTAAGGTGCAGCACCAACCCAAACTCCACCGAAGCCAACTTCCAAGCCGCTGACAAGGTTTAATCCTTCCGCAAACACAGTGCTTTTGTCTAACTTGCTATCGCCATCAGTATCTTCGAAAATCAAAATTCGATCGCGTCCCTTTTCTCCCTTGGCTCGAATCGGATATTCGTAAGCTTCAGCAATCCACGTTCGACCTCGGTCGTCGATAGCCATCGCAATCGGCTGCTTGACGTCGGGTTCAGAGGCGCAAGCGATTACCCCAAATCCTTCGGGGACTTTCATTGCTTTGGCCGCTTCAGTTGCTGACAAACCCGCATGCGGATATTCATCGGCAACCAGAGGTTGAATTGAATCGGTGGTTGGACCAGGTCGCTGGTCATGCAAACGGAAGTGATCGAAGTTGATATGTCCCCAGCCTCCCGTGCTTTCATCGACCAATCGAATATAGATGTTCTTGCCTTCAGCCCGACGCATATCCACTACGACTCGCGACATGTTCTCCGCTTGCTTTCCAGCTGCGGTGAAAAACGGCTTATCGTCGCCTTCGATCCACAGTTCAACACGCGCCAATTCTGCTGTCCCACCACCAACAAGAAACGATGCGAATCGAGCGGATGCCTTAAACTTTTCACTCGTTAGTGTGCCCTTGGGTTTGTCACCGCTCTTCTCAAACGTACCAATCCAGAAGCTGCCTTCATGTCGGCTTGCCGAGTCATTGCGCCTGGCCGCCACCGTATCACCCTTGATCGGTTGACCATCAAAAGCAGTCCCTTCAGCCTTCCAGTCTGCCAGTGTTCCTGTCTCAAAATCAAGATTTAGGACTCGACCATCCGCGCCAACAGGTCTAATGCCGGAGGTGGCGTCGTCGATCTTTTGTCCAGTCAGCTTGAATCGCAGATAATCAATGCCGAGCATGTATTGTTTCACTGCTTTCGGATTACAACCTACGACCTCAAAGGTAAGTGTATGTTTCCCTCTGGAGACTTTGCCGGTATCGAATTCGATAAGCCCGGTGGTGATGACTTGTGTTTCGTAAAGATCGACTGGTGCAGACAGTGTCTTGCCATCCAAGCTGATTTCAAACACGCCATAATCTTGCGCGCAGGTAAGGGCCATTTGAAGTGCTTCGATTTCGTTCAGCACGTCAAGCTCTAGCGTCAGCTTGTCGCCGGGTTTAGCTGCAGTCCACCATAGTTGGCTATCACCGCTCCAACGATCCGCAGGAAAGCCCTTCATGCCTTGAGCCTGAGCCGTACCCGCCGAGACCTTGGCGGTCAGCGTTTCGGCTTCGATTGCTCCAGCGACTACGCCATCAGCTCCGATCGGACTGCGTCCACCGCGGAGTCGTTTGGCATCGGAAACTTGCTTGGGCTTGGGGCCTGTGTATGGCTTAGGTTGAGCTGCCTTAAATTCGGCTTCGCTGACCTGTTTGGTTTGATGAATTAGCACGCTGGAGCCCAGCATGCCACCGGTAGCAACATCCAACCTTCCATCTTTGTTGATATCGGCGACAACCAACTGCCGACCAATGCCGGTCGTACCATCGATAACCTGTGGAACGAAATCAACACCTTCTTTATTGCGAACAAGCTTGAACCAGTAGACGACAGCCCCAGCGTCCCACATCGGGCTTTGCTTGTGGTGCGAGTAGTAAGTCTTGCCAGTAACGATGTCCTTCAGTCCATCGCCATCCATGTCAGCAAGATTAACCGAATGCAACTCGGTAAACACCAGCCCATACTTATTCTCGGACGGATGATTTCCCATGATCACTTGTCGTTCGAATTGCGACTGTCCGTCCACCTTCTTTTGTCTGTACCATGACAAGCCAAAGTCGTGGGCCGCTTCGGATGTGATCACATCGTTCAGTCCATCGCCGTCGACGTCGTAGGCAAACATATCTGCCCCACCATAAGCCGAGGTGAACTTGACCTTGTGCAATTGCCAACGGCCCTCCATCGCGCCAGTCGTGGGCTGCTGAAACCAGCCATCTGCATGAATGATGTCCAGCAATCCATCGCCATTCACATCGCCAACCCCAAGGCCGTGCCCAAATCGCTCCGTAGCAATTTTTTCAGAAATGGCGTAAAACTTCCAAGCTGAGAAAGGCTTGTTCCAATCGACGACGGCAAAACCGAAAAGCCCTTCACGCGTGCAGATCAGCTCTGGACGTTCATCGCCCACCAGATTGGTCAACTGAGGTGATTCATTGGACACCCAGTCGAAGACTTGATGTTTCTTCCAAGCGCCTTCGCCCTTGCCTGGATTCTCGTAGACGTGAGCTGGCGTACCTGGGAAACCGACAACGAAGATGTCGTTCGCCTTGTCACCATTGAAGTCGTAGATCCACGCGAAGAAGTGATCAGCATACTTCTCCATTGGTTGCGGAACCGGTGTGAAAATCTCATGCTTGGTTTTGAAGTCGGGCCCAGCAAACCAGTATGGCCCGTAGACCACATCGTTCTGCGCATCGCCGTTGATATCACCCACAGCGACCCCTTCGGAGAAATAGACGTCGGATAGTTGCTGCTTAACGAAGGGATGAAGAGTGAATCCCGTTTGCGCGGCTGCAGAACTATCAAGCCATGAAGCCAATGAACCAAGAACGAGAGCAACTACGGCACAGCGATGTAATGGCGAGAACATAGACCTAATTCGCATGGATTGGGAAAATGATGCGGTGTTGTACGGGCGGGAATGCCATAATAGCACAGGTCTACGCAGCTTGCATTGCTGAGTCGTAATGTCGCAGCAGAATGGCTAGACACTAGGGGTGGCTCGGCAAGGTTATGAACATCGATGTACAGGATGTTCAGAATGAGATTGGAGGAGGTCTGCAGGCTTAACCTGTAAGGCTACTAATGCGACAGCTTAGAATTTACGCGTGACTCGGCGTCCGTCGATAGAAATTCTACCAAGCGCATAATCACGCACGCATTCTGGTAGCAACTGACACTCAAGCTCGAATACTCGCGCAGCCAGAGTTTCAGGTGTATCTGTATCCAGCACAGGGCAGGAACGTTGAGCGATAATCGGCCCATGATCAAACTGGTTATCGACAAAATGCACCGTGCATCCGCTCAACTTCGCACCAAAATCCAGTACGGCTTGGTGCACATGCGAACCGTAGAAACCTTTGCCGCAGAAAGCTGGAATCAACGATGGGTGAATGTTGACGACTCGATTCTCAAAGTCAGCCGGTATCAGCAAGTGTTCCAAGTAGCCGCCCATTACCACAAGTTGGGCACTACGCGCGCGGCAGTGACCGAACACCGCCTGGCTATGCTCTTCGGCTGTTGCAAAACTCTTCCTGCGAATAACTGCCGTATCGATCTTGGCGTCTTCTGCGAACTGAATCCCTTTGGCTTTGGGGTTACTACTGATGACTGTAACGAACTGAACCGGCAGTTCACCTCGGCCGTGCCACGCAAGCATGTTTTTCAGCGTTGTTCCGCCACCCGAAATCAATACGGCGATTGGGAATGTCATACTAGCTGGGCTTTCCGACTACGCGAATGCCGATCGTAATCTCGACGCCACCAATCTCGTGTTGCTGCGACAGCACATCTGACGGTGGAGCTTCTAACTTCAGCGATACAGTCAGCGTTTCGGACATCAGATAGTCTTGATTCTGCTTGATCGCCTTGGATAGCTCTTCGGAATCAAACTGCAAGTAAAGCTCAATTCTGGCATCACGAGGCAGGTCCAATGTCTTTCTAAAATCTTGAACTAGACGAACCAAGTCACGCGACATACCCTCACGAATCAACTCGTCGGTTAGCTCGGTAGATAAGACAACAACGCAGTAACGCCCCTGGGCGGCGGTCCAGCCGCTACGAGCTTGCAAGCGAACCTCGACATCCTGACCATCCAGCTCGACTTTCTGCCCTTGGACCTCCAGAGAGATCTTGCCGTGTTGTTGCATTTGGTTCAACAGATCGGCACCGTTGGCTCCGGTCAGCGCACTCTTTACGGCAGGCATCAGCTTGCCGACCTTGGGACCAAGCTGCTTGAAGTTCGGTACAATCTTGTATTCGATAAACTCGCTATTGCCCGAGTTGTAATGAATCTCCTTCACGTTCAGTTCGGCCTTTACAATCTCGTCATGCTCTTCCAGCCAGGCAATGTGATCACCACTTGCCAAACTGACTTGAACAGAAGCCAATGGTTGACGGACCTTCAGTTTGGCTTCCATACGAGCGCTGCGGCCCAGCGAAGCGATTTCACGAAGCACCGACATGCGATCTGCCAACAGCGCATCTTGGCGATCAGCTTGTATGGCGGGGAAATCACACAAGTGCACGCTTTCCCTGACGCGACCTTTTACGGGCTCAGTCAATGATTGCCAAATTGCCTCGGCGACAAATGGCACGAAAGGAGCAATCAACTTGGACAGTTCGATCATCACTTCGTACAAGGTCCAGTAGGCGTCCGACTTGTCAACCGACTCGCCTGCCAACGAAGATCCCCAGTAGCGATCACGGCAACGGCGCAGATACCAATTGCTGAGCGCGTCCACAAATGCGTTGATGCGTTGACAAGCCACATAGCTATCGTAACGATCCATGTTGCTCGTTACCTCTTGGACCGTCAGCGAAAGTTCGCTCAAAATCCAGCGATCCAATTCGGTTCGTTGCGAGGCTAGCCGATAGGTTTTTGCCTGCCCCAATTCGTGGCTCGTCAGTTGATCCAGCTCTGCAGTCGGAGCAATCTCTGCTGGGCCTACGAATTTGTCCAACTCAGCGTACATCGTGAAGAAGCTAAGCACATTCCACATGCGCAATAAGAATTCCGGAATGCTGTCTCGAATGGCGCGCTCGCTATAGATAATCGAGCTCCACGGTGGCTGATTCGCGAAGAAGTACCAACGCAAAGCGTCCGCGCCGTAGTTGTCGAAGATCTCTTGAGGACTGCGATAGTTGCGCAACTGTTTGGACATCTTGCCAACTCGCGAGGTGTAGTTACCCTCACCGAACTCACGCTTGGCGTCCTCCTCCGTCAAGCATGCGTAGCCCGTGCTGGTCTTGCGTCCATCTTTGCTCTCTAGCCATTCAGAGAGCATCAAGCCCAAGACGATGCAATTCTTGAATGGATGCGGGAACGATTGTGGCTTGGCCGCCTGATCTTTGGAGGTCGAGTCGCCGAACAACATCGTGCTGATGGCCAACTGGCTGTAGAACCAACCGCGAGTCTGATCGATGGCCTCGCTGATGAAATCCGCCGGGAAAGCTTGCTCAAAATTCTGCTTACCTTGGTGAGGATACCCCCACTGTGCGAAAGGCATTGCGCCGGAATCGTACCAGCAGTCAATAACCTCTGACACTCGGCGCATCCGAGCGCCTTTGGCAAATGGCGAGTCATAGGTGATCGCATCGATGTATGGCTTGTGTACCTTTAGATCATCAACCAGTTCGGGGTTGGCCGCTTTCGCCTTTTCCCAAACCTGCACTCCGTCAACACCCGGCTTCGCCAACAATTCGGTGTAGCTTCCCACAGCTTCGCGTTGCTGTGTCTTCTCGCATTCCCAAATTGGCAGTGGAGTACCCCAATAGCGTTCTCGCGATAGAGCCCAATCGACATTGCTTTGCAAGAAGTTGCCGAAGCGTCCATCGCGAATGTTCTCTGGCAACCAGCCGATCTTCGAGTTGTTCTCCAACATCCGATCGCGGAACTCAGTGGTGCGAATGAACCAGCTTTCACGCGGATATTGAATGAGCGGATCCTGTTCGGCTCGCCAACAGAACGGATAATCGTGTAGATATTGATCAAGCAGCAGTAAGCGTCCTCGCTCTTTAAGGTCTCGCGAGATTGCCTTATCCGCGTCCTTCACCCAGACGCCCTTTTGAGGAGGGTAATCGTCGGTGAACTTTCCATCAGGCCCGACCGCGCAAAGCAAACCTGGCTTCACACTTTCGGCAGCGTACTTGGCCTGCTGGGCAACTAGCAAGTCGTAGTCGACTTCACCAAAAGCTGGCGCAATGTGAACCAAGCCTGTACCGCTATCCAAAGTTACAAAATCCGCGCCGACCACATGCCAGTATAAGAAGGATGTTAATCCGCTAGTCAAAGTGCCTTGAGCGTCAGCATATTTGCCGTGATAACAATCCATCGGTGGCAAGTAGCGTTTGCCGATCAGTTCGCTGCCCTTTAGCTGACGCTCGACCGTCCACTTACGCTTAGCCTTCTCCGCGATCGCTGCATACAACTGTTCTGCAACGATAAACTTTTCATGACTCTCTTCGTCGACACATACAACATAATCCAGATCGGAGCCAACGGCAGCGAAGGTATTGCTTGGAAGCGTCCAGGGAGTTGTGGTCCAAACAACAAGCGACGTATTGGGATCTTCGACCAGTGGAAACTTTACATAGACGCTGGGGTCAGCCACTTGGCGATAGCCCTGTCCGACTTCACCGCTGGATAATGCAGTACCGCCTTGAGCCCACCACCAAACGATTTTGTGACCGCGATAAAGCAGCCCGCGATCAAACAGGTTTTTGAGCGACCACCAAACGCTTTCCACAAAGCTTTGATGATAGGTGACGTAGGCTTCATTCAAGTCGAGCCAGAAACCGATGCGTTCGGTCAGTCGCTCCCACTCTTGCATGTAACGCCAGACGCTTTGTTGACACTTCTGGATGAACGGTTCGACTCCGTACGATTCGATCTCATCCTTGCCGTGAATACCAAGTTGCTTACAGACCTCGACCTCTACCGGCAGTCCGTGCGTGTCCCAGCCTGCCTTGCGCTCGCAGCGAAAACCTCGCATGGTCTTATAGCGTGGAAACAGGTCCTTGATAGCCCGAGTTAGGCAGTGGCCTGGGTGAGGCATTCCGTTGGCGGTTGGAGGTCCTTCGAAGAACACGAACGGCTCGGCTCCGTCGCGTTGCTGGAGGCTCTTGGCATAAATCGACTGCGATTTCCAAAACTGGAGGATCTGTTCTTCCTGTTGAGGAAACTTGACGTTCGTGGAAACTGGCTTGAACATGTTGAGTCGATTTCGGCCTGGAGGTATTCATCGGCGTCCAGCGACCGTAGGAACGCTACGGCCAAAGGACGCGCTTAAGGGCCATAATTCTCAACATTACCCGCCATTCTCCAAGGGGAGAATCGGCTAATCGCCTATTTAGTAGCGGTAGTTGGCGGCTGGCTGGAAAGCAGTCGCAAGGCCTCGATGGCTCGTGCTCGCTGTTCATCCATCAAAATCAGGTAGCGATCTCGTCCGTCAGCGGTAGCCGTAAAGTTCGTCAAACCATCGTCTTCCACCTGAACTTGCCCAAGCGGAGAAAGATCAAAGTAGCCATCGTTGGGGCGAACCGCGTACAGCACTGAAGTTAAATCCCAGGTTGGACGATCGTGCGGTGGAGGCATGTAAAGCGTGTAAGCTTCCGCCAACGGATGATGTTTGACGTAGTTGAAGTCGTTCAAAATGCTCTGGTGAGGGTAGGGAAGTGCCAAGCCAATTTCAAACCCACTCCACACAATTTGAACTGGGCATTTCGCTGTTAGCTTCTTGCAAGCCGGGATATCCATGACCACGTTGTATTCAAGATGTTCGACCAGGATGCTTCCTTGCGGCATCAGCTTGAATGCGCCAGCCATGATCGAAATCAATCGCACTTTTTGCTTGACCAAATCAACTCCGTTCAGGCTGCTGATCTCGTCCGCGCTGGAATCGAGCAAGTTGGCCAAGTTTGTGGAGAATCCAACTTGAGCAATCACTACGCTCCGATCCGCGGCTGATGCCAGAGTCTTTCGCAACAACTTGACGGCATCCGGAGCATCCTTGCCACTGATTAAATCATGAGGATAACGCTGCTTGCCATCATCCACGCTGGCAAGCACATTAAACTTGCCGTCATCGGGAGTCACTTTGCTGTGACAAACTCCGATCGGAATATCGCCTCGACCATAAAACGTGTTCACAGCATCCACGAAAGCTGCCGCAAGTGGATTATCTTTGGTAAGCGTGACCGCTAGCAGTTTGCATTCACCGCGACTCTGCAATGCATGAATCATCCCCAAGGCCAACACATCGTCGCAGTCGTTGCCAATGTCGGTATCGAATATCAAAGGAACAGGCGAAGCTGGGTTTGGTGAAGTAGCGGAAGCCGCGGGCTGCTGAGCCACTAGTGGCTGCAGCGGCAGCGCAAAGAATGCAATTGCAGCAAGATTCAAAGCCGAAACGCAATGGTTACGGAGAAGCGTGCGAAAGCAGTGGAACATCACAGCAGTTCCTTCAGTTAAGGTGGGAGACGGGAGGGCATGAAGCTTGCTTACAAGCCTGCCGGTGACCTAAGTCGCTAAGCTGACTGCAGAGCCTCAATCACTTTGTCGGTCATGGCAATCGTACCAAGCTTTGTCGATCCTGCTGTGGCGATGTCAGCGGTGCGGTGGCCATCGGCTAAAACTCGCTTCACAGCAGCCTCGATGGCAACAGCCTCGGTCTCTAGTCCGCAGGAGTGCCGCAGCATCATGGCGGCAGCCAGAATCGTGGCTAATGGGTTCGCAATTCCCTTGCCCGCGATGTCCGGCGCACTGCCGTGAATCGGCTCATACAGACCAGGCCCCGAACTGCCAATCGATGCGCTCGGCAACATACCAAGCGATCCAGGCAACATCGATGCTTCATCGGTCAAGATATCACCGAACATGTTGCTGGTTACAACCACATCAAAGCTGCGAGGACGGCTGATTAGGTGCATGGCCATCGAGTCGACCAAGACTACGTCATACTCCAAGTCGGAATACTCTTCCTTAGCCAATTTTGCGCAAACGCGTCGCCACAGTCGGCTAGCCTCAAGCACATTGGCTTTGTCGACCATCGTTAGTTTCTTGCGACGCTTGCGAGCCGCTTCGGCGGCCAAGCGGAAAATGCGCTCTACTTCGTATGTCTCATAAACTTCGGTGCTTGTCGCGCGCTGACCACCACCGGGAAGATCTTCGCAACTGCTTGGACCGAAATAGATTCCGCCAGTCAATTCGCGGAAGAAGAGAATATCGGTGCCTTCAACGATCTCACGTTTGAGCGGAGAAGCGTCGACGAGTTCGGAAAAAGCGGTAATGGGGCGGAGATTTGCAAACAACCCCAGTTCTTTGCGGATGCGCAGAAGGCCAGCTTCTGGCCGCGTCTTGGCGTTAGGGTCGTCCCATTTTGGACCGCCGACCGCGCCGAGCAACACTGCGGTGCAGGCTTTGCAGGCCTGCACCGTCTCGTCAGGCAGCGGATCGCCACATTGATCGATAGCGATGCCTCCGATTAAGTGTTGAACAAATTGGAACTGATGCCCAAACTTCTGGCCGACCAATCGCAAAACGCGCTCGGCTTGAGAGACAATTTCGGGGCCAATTCCGTCACCGGGCAAAAGAACAAATCTAGCGTCCAACGCAACCAACCTTTCAAAGTTTTTTAATTGTTAAATTATCAGAATTAAGACTAACGCGACTGGACCCTCCAGCGCGCACAACTCTACCGCAAAAAGCACGCTAATTCGCGGGAGGGTCGCTAGGTGAGGCCCGCGAGCCTAGCGGGGCTCGCTTACCGACCCTCCCGCAAAATAACATATCCACTGTAGTTTCGTAAGTTTGCGGGAGGGTTCGAAAACCGGCGATTAGCGATACCCGGCAGCTTGCGATGCTCCGCTGGCGTGGATCACTCGTCTGGCTTGCGCACACCGACGCTCAACAGCAGATTAGCCCACAAGGCCTGGTCCGCAGTCTGAATGGTTAGCACGTGATCGTCGGACTGGACCGCGGCATAGAAGTCCCATTTCTTGATGGGTTCTAGCTGACGATTCGAGCCTGATTCTTTCAGGATCTTTCGATACTCGTTCCAAACTGGCGGATCTTCGTTCTGTGCATACTCGTCGGTTTCATCGATGCCCATCGTGTTGAATACGTCGATGGGTACTTCAGCCAAGATCGCTCGCAACACTTGAGCTACCGTCGGAATTCCAGGGCTCAACTGCAAGCAGATCAACTCCGCGCGAGGACCAATCTTCGAGGCAGCTGGGTAGTTGCCGTCAGCAATCAGGATCTTGGAGTGGTGTCCAGCCCGAGCACAGGCTCGCAAAATGTCGGGATGCAGCAATGTCGTCTTGAGCATCGTTTACTTTCCTTTGGGATCGAGATTGGCATTGATATCGGCTGCACTTAGCGATTCTACGCCAGTTTCGGGCACCTCCAATTTGGCCAACCAGTAGAACGAGTTTAAGACCGCCATGCGAAAGTTCTCATTGGCCCAATTGTCGTGGAAGTGGCCGCCAGTGAATCCCATGCCTCGGCCACCATCGGGACGCTCGACTGTCCACAACATTGTCTCGGCACGCCCTTTGTTGGCTTGGATGTGCTTGTAAGGTCCTTTAGGGTATACGTAGGGACCATCGCGAGTTTCATCAGTTGGCTTGGAAACCAGGATGGGAACAAATTTTAGTCCATCGACAACGGTCGGCTCATTACCTGCGATGTCGCCTGCAAATCGCATGTTGAAGTACCACTCGTCCTTAATCTTGAACGGCTTCAGCCCGCGAGCCACAGGGTGGTCAGGGAAAGTTTCGAAGTTAGCCTCCCAAATTGGATTGCACGAGAACTCGTGTTCGTAATGACCGCCTATCCAACGCTTGAACTCCGCGCCGGCCTGATCCGCGACCACTTCAACGCCGTAGTGCATCATGCCGATCCCCACACCGTTTTTGGCCAATTCGTCAACCAATTTCATGCGGCGACCGTCCTCTTTGACCACCTCGTGCCCACGGCCCCCGTCCATGTAGAAGACGACAGCGGCGGCATCCTTAAAGATGGCTTCGTCTTTGGGCCAGCCGTTGAGCACAAACTCTGGCTTCAGCGGCGAGCCGGAGAGGCATTTGGCCAAGAGCTGAACGCCAGCGTTGAACTCATGCATACGGGGCGGGTGAGATGGCTTGCCGGCCACGATGACAATTTTCTTTTGCTGAGCTTGAGCATTCGGGGTCCAGAGCGCGAGGCTGACCCAAAGTAACAAGCTTCCCAGGCGTTTCACGTTGCTTAAAATCATGGCGAGAGTTTATTGAGGAGGGAATGGGGAACGGTTCGACCGCAATGCCGCACCTTGACGGGCAAGTAGTATAACCGAACGGCTCTGCAGGGCGAGTCGATCAGGATTTGCAGAATCTGCTGAACATAATGCACTGTTGCAGCGTAATGATCAGAACTGCTAGGGAGTTCTACGGCTAGTAGATTGACCTTGTGGCGGGGGCTGACTAAGATGTTTGAGGGTCGGATCGCTCCCAATTCTGTGGAGTTTTAGGGTGTTTTTTCGTCGTTTGGTCGCAATTTGCTTGTTGGTGTCCTACGGGATTCCAGCAACTGTGGGCCCCCATTGGCATCATCATGGCCATTGTGGATGTGATCATTCGTTGACCTGCTGGGTTGCCAATAGTCACGCTGCCGAGCCAACTTGTAGTTGTGCATTCCATCGCGCAAGGGCGAACGAGGCAACGGGCCCTAGCAAAGCTTCAGATCGAAACCAGCCGAAGATCAGTTTTCACCACAGTCATGGCGACTGTGCAATTTGCGCGTTCTACGCCCAAGCACAAACCGCCTCTTCGGTGTTGTGCGAATTGCGCGTAAGTGAACTGACTGTCGATGCGTCTGATGCTCCAGTGCAGTCTGTTGACGGCCTGAAGCTTGTTGGTGTGGCTCGCGGCCCGCCCTCTTTTTCCTGAATTTGCTAATCTCGCCGTTTCGGCTCGGCTCATGAATTGCTTGGTTTACTGCTAGGCAATTTGAGGGCTTGGTTGAGGATGCGATTAGCCATCTATCAGCGTTATCTATCCTTCTTCATGAGTTCAGCTTTGCGAAGCAAACTCTATCGGTCTTCCATCAGATTGTGGAAACCGCTCGTGGTTAATGCAGCAGCACCTTTTTCGGTCCGACCAACCCACTAGGTTCTGCAGCTTTCCCGAGCGGCCTCCATGGCCTGATGAAGTCCAATACCTTCCAGTGGAATCGGCAAAAGCCGTCTAGTTCGTAGTGTCCGCTAAGGTGAAGTAGCTTCTCCAATACATTCCGTATCCACTTGCATCGAAATGAAGCTTCCCCGAAAAACCCTTCAAAAGCTATCGAAGTTTGGCGAGCTGGCCAACCACGATTTTTGCCCTTGGGCGAATGAGTACGTCTATTGGCTTAAGGAGCCGGTGGGCTGGTTCGTTATCGCACTTGCGGCTTCATTGCTCGTGGGGGCATTCCTAAGCCCGATAGGCTGGGCGATGGCAACAGGCCTAACCGCCATTCTGTTGTTAGGGCTGGGCTTCCCTTGGATTGCCACGCGAAGTGTTCGTTGCCAACTCAAGCCAGTTTGTAACCAACTGCATGAACGCGATGCTGCACAGTTGGAGCTAACCATCCGAAACTATTTGCCAGTCCCCTTGATGGGATTGACCATCGAAGGATATCTGTCCCAACCAGAAAGTATGAATGATGCGGGCAATGGTACCGAACAAGCCGCAATTGGCTTAGCTCGAATTCCTGCCTTCTGCACCGCTACGTTTCGAATACCGATCTCACCTGAGTACCGAGGCCGCTATCCAGTTCAAACACCCCGAATGACCTGTAGTTTTCCATTCGGAATTTGGACAGCTCGAAAACCCTTACAGCAGGTCGAGCCCGTAGTCGTTTTGCCACTAATCATTCCGTGCCACGAGGAAGTTGAACTGAGCGGTAAGCAGATTGCGGAAACAGGCTGTGGCCATCGCGCATCAACGCATGGTGACTTCCTGGGTGTTCGAGAGTTTCGTCGAGGCGACTCGCTACGATCGATCCACTGGGTTCAATCGGCCAGACTAGATTCGCTGATCGTTTGCGAGCGAGGTGGGCCCCAGCATCAAGCCGTTGAGATTCACCTGGAGACCTCGCGCTGTTCGGGTACCCCAGCCGAAGCTCGTGAAAATCTAGCCTGGAGAATCAGAATTGCGGCCAGCATTATTGCAATGCTGTCTGCCCGACACCTTCCGTTCCGTTTGCTGGTGGATGGATGCGATTGCAAGCTCAGCGAAGGTGCTGGGGCGAAGGGTGACGCGTGGAAGCTGCTATCCGAAATCCCCATTGATGGTCCAATCGAGGAAACTTCGCCGATCGCGCAGGCTCGCAAACCTACCACTGTGACTTGGTTTTCCATCTCTGCTCATGACGACAATCAGCACAGCTTAGATGCTCGCTGGGTCCGACTTGAAGCTGGAACACCCAAGGCAAGCCGATCTAGTCGCGAAGCACTGAGTCGATTGATCGATCTGGACGACGATATTTCGTCGCAATTGGATCATTGCATCATGGAGGCTGGTCGTGTCCAACTGGTCGCCTAACAGTAGCTCGCAAGTCGTTCCGGCCTTGCATTCTCCCCACGGACACCGTCCCGCTGGGTACACTCGCCGAGTGCAAGACGCCCCCTCACCGATTGCCCCAGGAACTGAGGCTGTTTCGACTTCGCCAATTGAGGCTGGCGGCGCAGCGTTGTCCGCCAGTGGAACTGCGGCAATCCTACCGATGAACAAGCTTGTTCGCCGACAATCAGGCATGCACTCAGCCGCTAGTGCCAGCATGTTGGCTCGAAGGCGTGGCGGCGCGGTGTTGATGTCACTGATTGGCGTGCTGCTGCTAATTCATCGTCGACTCAACTACGACAGCTTGGCCATTGTGCTGGTGGAATCACTGACGATCGGTGCCGTTGTCTCGCTAGCTTGTTTTTTTCAGCAACGCGGGCTCAAACTAGCAAAATCGAACTCATCTAATCCGGCATCACAGTCGGGCATGCTTCCTGTAATATTGATTGTGGCTAGCGTTAGCTTGCCTTGGATCATTGACTTTATCGCAAGGTCTATGGGCTTTGGCAATGGTGTAGAGATTGTGATGCTCAGCAGTCTAGCGTGGGGCGGTGTTTGTGCGGCTTTACTCGCTCGACAAGTTCGCACAATCAGCCTCTCGGTCATTTGCAGCGGCTTTTTGACACTGTTCATCACCTTTATCGCCGACTCGACGAGCGCAGTTTGGTTTGCGGTGGTTGGGCTGTATTTTGTTTATGGTGGTTGATTAGCAATCAATGGGAAAAAATGACGACAACGTCGGCGGTTGGCATCAAGCCCGCTCGAATGCAGCGCGTCATGTTTCTTGTCCTGGGGCTGGCGACCTTTCTTATCGGAGCGTTGACAGTTAGCAACCGCATTCCGATTCTGCGAAAGCCCACGGCAGAGATTATGCCGACTAGCGGTGGCACTTCGCAGAAAGATTCGGCAGCTCGTCGAGGTGTGGGTAATGGCGATGCGATCATCGCTGCCAAAAAACATGCAACATCGTTTGGAGCTGTTGATACAGACCTGTTTCTTGAGTCTGACAAACCAAGCTTGTTCGACTTAGTGAGCGAAGAGTTGGGAGAGCCCAAACGCAAGACAAAAACAGAACGCGCACAAGCATTGAATCAAGAACAAGTGGAAACTCGCGAGCAGAAGTACACCGAATCCAATCGCGCCACCGGCGGCATGAATGAGTTTGCCATCGACCGGCAATTGCCGGACGAACGTCGACCAACCGACAATTTGGTCAGTCATTCCTTGATGTTCTGGCAAGGCCAACCCGGCGCACTTCTGGCGGTAAGAAGGTTCGAACACTTCGACGGTGTGCGTTGGTACAACGACGGATCAGTAATTCGTAATACGCCTATCGACTCAGTTGAAGTTGATGAATCCGTTTGGTTTCGCGCGGGTCGGCAAGCCGTACATAACTCGTTGAATCCCTATGTCGATGCGTTGCCTGAGTCGTTGAAGTTTACTCGCTACAGTTCCGCAGTGATTCCAACTCGCGTCGGCATGCAATTGTGGAGCATCGACCAATTGATCGACCCAACCTTCTTTGCGATCGACAATGATGATTGCTTGACAATGCCTGGCCGCGAGCAGGTTCCTGAGTACACCGTGGTTCGGATGATCAATAGCTCGATCGATCTCGAGCGAGTCGAGCAACTGGTGGAAGGCTGCGCACCAGGGCGATCTCACCGCAAGCGGAGCGACGACTGCAAAGCTGAAATCAATCGTTTGGCTCATCAGTTTTCGGGAGATCATCCACGCAGTTGGACTCAAGTACAAGCCATCGTTGCTGGCGTGCGAAATAGTTTTCAACTGGATCGTCGCGCCGATTTGGACCTAGAATCGGACAATCAGAAAACAGTCGGTGATACCTTAGGCCAACTCTCATCATCACTGACCTTGCAGGCTGATTCAGACGAGCCGACAACGACTTCTGAGCAGACTGCAGACGTTCCCAAGCTTCAGTCAAACGCTCTGGCCCAGTTTCTTGCCAAGGGGCGCGGCCCAGACTACATGTTTGCCACTGCAACAGCCTTGATGCTGGAACACATGGGTTATCGCACTCGCTTGGTAATGGGTTTCTACGCCAACCCGGATCACTACATAGATCGCGAGCGCGAGTATGCCATTCAACCTAGCGATCTCCATACTTGGGTCGAAATCGATGCGGGTCATGAGTATTGGATACCGCTGGAACCCAGCCCCGGCTATCTTCAGCCACGCTATACTGCTAGCTTGTGGTACTACATTCGACTTTATCGATGGCAAATCGCTCAATCCGCTGCAGCTGCTATCGTTGCTATGTTGCTTCTACTTGCTCTACGACCGATTCTTGTCGAGATGTTTTCATGGTGTGTTTGGCCAGTTGTTCGATTGCTAAGCGACAAGCAGCGTATCACATGGCTGACGCGATTGATTGATCTGCGTGTTCGACTTGCAGGCATACCGCGATCCGCCAGTTCATTGCCAAGAGAACACCTTCAGCCAGCCATCAAGAATTTGGCTGAAGATCAAGCCAAGCAGGTGAATATCTTTCTGGCCGCAGCGGATCGATTATGGTTCGGAGGTTTGCCCAACTTGAATCAAGAGGAACGCGTGGCCATCTCACAACTCTGGCTAGGTCTTTCGAGCCGAGTTCTTAAGAGATCCTTTTCGTCAGCTAGCGAACCAGAGGTACTATGAACCACCTGCAACCAATCAGCAATGCAGCACCCGTGTTGGCTAGCGCAGCGATCTCGCTGTTGCGTTGTCGGCTGAACGAGGTGCTTTTGGGCAAGCAAGATCGTTTGGAGTACGTCATCGCGTGTTTGCTTGCCGGGGGCCACCTGCTGCTCGACGATTTGCCCGGGTTGGGCAAAACCACTCTGGCTAAGGCTATTGCAGCCTGCTTTGGTGCAAAATTTGCCCGAGTTCAGTGTACGCCTGATCTATTGCCAACCGACATCACCGGCTTCAATTTGTTCAATCAAAAGACTCGCGAATTTGAATTCCACTCAGGGCCAGTCTTCGCGGACATCTTACTTGCTGATGAAATCAACCGAACAACACCACGCACTCAAAGCGCCCTCTTTGAAGCGATGGCCGAACGCCAGGTCACCATCGACGGCAATACGCGCCCTCTCTCGCCGACCTTTTTTGTGATCGCAACGCAGAACCCGATCGATAGTCATGGTGCCTATCCACTGCCCGAGGCTCAGTTGGACCGATTTGCCATGAAGCTGGAAATCGGCTATCCCAATCGCGAGGCGCAAATCGCTATTTTGAATCAAGCCGACAACGCGAACGCTCAAGCTAGCTCAGCCGGGCAATCCACGTTGACTCCTGAAACGTTGCTGAATCTACAGCAGCAGGTGCGAGCAGTTAAGGTCGCGACGCCTGTACAAGACTATTTGGTTCGACTTTGCGAATGTAGTCGTGAACACGAAGCAGTAACGTTGGGCGTCAGTCCTCGTGGGATGTTGATTTGGCAGCAAGTTGCTCGAGCTTGGGCCATGCTGCGGGATCGAGATTATGTGATTCCGGACGACATCAAGGCGGTGGCTGGCCCAGTAGTTGGTGTTCGCTTGGTAACGCGAGGTCGTCCAGTTCAATCGGTAGTTACTTCGATTTTGGAGCAGGTTGATGTGCCAACATATCGATAGTTTTAGCCCGACTAGCCGCCATGCATTAGCGTCCGGTTCATTCAGGATTTACCGTGTTGCGTCGACTCACGCGACTAACGATTTTCTTAGCCGGATCGAAAGCTACCCAATAACTGATTTTCAATGCGAGCAAAACCGGACGCGAATGCGTTGTGGCTGGGTGGAAGAGTGTTTTCGCCGCCTAAACGGGACGCTCGCTTACGCGTTGCGGCTAGTTTCGCAGTTCGTCTTACTGGTCATTCTCACCTTTACTGGTTGCAACAATCTGAAGACTGAAGAGGAAGAACCCGAACATTACAATCCTCCTCATTGGCCAGCAAGCATGTTGGATGCAGCCGAAAAGATCGAGGCTCGTATAGCCACGCTGACTAGCAAAGATGTAAGTGATGTGGACAAGTCCAATGATACTCGCAATGAACTAAACGACTTAGTGGAGTGGTCTCCCGAGATTGCAGCGGATACGGATCTGGACGAATCCGATTGGAACGAGGTGTACCGCATTAGCGAAACGCTACGAGCTCACATGGCTTCAGCAGATGTACCGCTAGATGATTATCGAGACGACTTTGGGCGACTGAGCGAATTGCTGCGAGAGTTTCATCAAAAGATGCCAGTCGCCTCAAAGCCGCGAGATGTTGAAGTAACTGACGAAGCATCAGAGTCCGTGCCAGCGAACGCTCCGACAAAAAGTGAGGTGCCTTAATGGATGTGGCGATCGTTGGTGGTTTTATCCGATTTGTGCAAGGCTTGGCATCGGCTGCTCCAACGCTGATCGTTGGACTGTTCATCGCAGCGCTGCTTCGGTACTATCTTGGCGTCAAAGGGACTCATAAACTGTTTGGTGGTGACAGTCTGCGATCGCTACCGCAGAGCTGGCTGATTGGAATGCTGCTACCGGTGTGTTCCATCGGTGTGATTCCAATCATCCGTGAAATGCGCCGGATGGGTTTGAGACCTGGAGTGATCACGGCCTTTGTCTTGTCAGCCCCGCTATTTAATCCGCTTTCGTTATTGTACGGCCTAACACTTTCGCGGCCCTATGTCATCATTGGGTTTGCACTCGGTTCGTTGCTGGTTGTTACTCTGCTTGGCATTGCCTGGGACAAACTCGCCGGCGATCCTCCACGCGAGGCTGAAGAACGACCTGGCCCCATTGGATTATCGCGTTTGATGCTGTGTTTCAGCTATATGGGTCGGGAACTGTTGGGGGCAACCGGTGGACTCACATTGATCGCACTGGCTGGATTGTTTCTGCTTGGCGCAATTCTGCCGCATGGTGCCTTACAAAGTTCGGTGGAACAACTCGATCCACTAGCACCGCTTAAGATGGCTGTCGTTGCAGTCCCAATCTATGCAACGCCCATGTTGACGATGAGCCAGTTAGGCATGATGTTCGCTCACGGCAATTCGCCTGGTGCGGCTTTCTGCCTGTTGCTGTTAGGAACTGGAATCAACCTGGGAACGTTGTGGTGGATTGCGGCCAATTATGGATTTCGCTCAACAGTCATTTGGTTCTTGGTATTGTTTGTGATTGTGCTGGGTTGCGCCTATGCCGTGGATCGCCCGTTGATCCCACCCGGCATTGAGCCTGCTGGACACACACACGCATTTGACATCTACACCAATCCCTTGCACGACGGTGGTGGCATCTCTTCGGCAATCATCAAAGACCGGTTGTCCAACAGCATTACCTTTTTTGATTGGTTGGCATTGGGCATGCTGGGAGCCGTTGGTGTTGGTGGCCTGGTAGTTCGTTTCGTTCTGGCGGATTGGCTGGTCAAAATCGAATCGACTCCAGCAGATTTGGAAAACTTGGCAAGCGGAGCCAAATTCGATCGAGTCGTTTCACCTCGAACGGTTGGACTAACCTGCATGGCTGGCTTGGTGGCATTCAGCGTGGTTGCATGTTACGCCTACTATCCGCCACCCAGTGAGGTGCTCGAAGAGATGCGATTGGCTCGAGTTGAGTTGCTAAGCGGTGTTGCCAGCCGAGATCACAAGCGAGTGTTGCACTGGATCCCAGTGCTTGAGGAGTGGTCGCGGCGACTCGAGGTAGGCTATGCGCTACGCAATTTCGAACTCAGACCGTACCAGCAGATGCAAGCTCATCTGTTGCGCAAGAAGCTGGAGCTTTTGGAGCACGAAACCGAGCATGCGATGCGAGAGACCGATACCGAGCATCAGGCAGAGGTTTTCCAAGAACTAGATCAACTACGGCGAGAGATTAGCGCCAACGCCAATCGCCTTGTACGATCCTTTGATGGTGCGAAAAGGCCGACCAACGCGGGTGGAAATTGAGTAGCGATGTCCAACGATCCGTCCACGAATAGCTCGTCTAGCAACACTTCAAGGGAAGTCTCAACGGGTGAAGCTGAGTCCGCTGAGCCTGTTCCTCAGCCGACAGGATTGTTGCCCGATCAGTCTGTGAATGCTGAGGACCGCTCGACCCATTCAAATCCGTTCGCATGGAAGCTTGTGCTCCTCTTGGTTCTGGTTTTGTTGGCCGTCTATATGGTCGCAGCACCTACGGTTCAGTTGATCCTTGAACAGTTTGCAAACAAGCCCAAGTCAAGCAAGCTTGAGGAAGCCACCATGCTTGAGCGGGTTCGAATTCATAGCATGTCCGGCGTGGTAATGTTGCTGTTTCTTGCTGCGGGTACCAGTATCGGCAGCTTCCTCAATGTTTATATCTATCGTCTGCCTCGCCGACTTCACCTACTGTGGCCTGGGTCAGCCTGTCCAAATTGTGGCTATAAAATCAAAGGCATCGATAACCTACCCGTATTGGCTTGGATTGGCCTGCGCGGTCGTTGTCGACAATGCAGTGTAAGGATCTCGGCACGTTATCCGGCCGTCGAAGCCTTGGTTGGCATGATCTTTGTTCTGTTCTTTTATCGCGAGTTACTAACGGGTGGAAAGAACTTGCCCGTTCGAGATCCCAACATCTATGCGGGAGTAGTCTGGATCATCTTTTACACCAAATGGGATTTGGTTTGTACTTACCTTATACACATGTTGGTCTTGGTCCTGCTGTTGGGTTGGAGCATGATCAACTTTGATCGCTTCCGCGTTCCTTGGCTCTCGAGAATCAGTTGTGTACTGCTTGTTTTGATTGCAGTTATTGCTTTTCCGTACTTGAATCCGCTGACTTCGACTTCACAACCAATTTGGCCCATGGATCAACTTGTTTCGATGGGTATCCCTTACCAGGTAGTGCTTGCCTTCAGTGGCGGGCTGATCGGATTTATTGGAGGCTGGTTGATGCAGCGAGTATTCGTGGCACCGCCGCTGATCAGCACCATCGAATCGGTCGAGCAATTAGCTCATGGTGCAACGAACCATGTTGATGATCAATTGAGTTTGACAGACATCGATACTGGCAATGGCACGGCACTGCCATCTGTATTGGCCAGCGACAGCGTTCCATCTGCTTCGAACGATGCGGCCAAGGACTTGTATGGTTGTCCATCGCGACAACCCAACCCAACGACAGATGCCGGCTTCAGCATGCTGCTTGTCGGTATCATGTTTGGACCTTTCGCGGCCATAACCATCATGATCATCGCTGTAGCACTGCACTTGCTGTACGCTTTGGGTGGGTTGATCTTTCGTGATCGAGCTTGGCTTCCAGTGACCGTTAGCATTTTTGCTGCCGCGTTGATTCATCTGATTGTTTGGAGGCAGATTCATCATTTGCTGCTCAGTGCTTTGGCAGTCTAAATCGATGAATGTTTTTGCGCAACACTCAGTCAAGCACTCAACGCACTAAAAATGCAGTTGCACAACTTGTGCACCAGATTAGAATCAGTGCTTCCAGGCCACGCGTTATCTCATATTGCCTTTATCGCACTTAGCCCGAAAGAACTCGCATGAACACAGACGATCGACTTCCAGTAACCGTACTGTCAGGCTTCTTAGGCGCAGGGAAAACAACTCTGTTGAATCATGTGCTGTCCAACCGCCGCGGATTACGCGTGGCTGTGATTGTTAATGACATGAGTGAAGTCAACATCGACGCGCAACTGGTCAAACAAGGTGACGCCAATCTTTCTCGCACCGAAGAACAGCTTGTGGAGATGACCAACGGTTGCATTTGCTGCACCTTGCGAGAGGATCTACTGATCGAAGTTGCCAAGCTAGCCGAACAGGGCAAGTTCGACTATCTGCTGATCGAGTCCACGGGAATTAGCGAACCGATGCCGGTCGCCGAAACTTTTACCTTCGAAGATGAAGACGGTAACAGCTTGTCCAACGTTGCTAAACTGGACACGATGGTGACCGTAATCGACGCCAGCAACTTTCTTAAGGACTTTGGCTCCTGGGATGACTTGGTGGATCGACGCATCGGTTTGAACGATCAAGACAAGCGAAACATCGTGGATCTACTGGTCGATCAAGTCGAGTTTGCTAACGTGATCGTGATCAACAAGATTGACTTGGTTAGCGAAGCCGACCTGCAACAGCTTAAGGCGATCATTGCCAAGTTGAATCCGACAGCCAAGACCATCACCGCCTGCGAGAGTCAAGTAGATCTAAAGGAGGTTCTGGGCACTGGTCTGTTTTCGGTGGAGGAAGCCGAGCAGCAGCCCGAATGGCTCAGCGTCCCGCGAGGCCAAGAACAAACCGAGACGGAGGAGTACGGAATCTCCAGCTTCATATTTCGATCGCGTCGTCCATTTCATCCTCAACGACTGTCCGAAGCGATCGATGCTGGGTTCATGGAAGGAATGCTCGACGGAGTGCTCCGCAGCAAAGGATTCATGTGGATCGCTTCGAGAAACGACTGGGCTTATGACTGGTCGCAGGCGGGCTGTTCGGTGCGAATGAATCCAGCTGGCTACTGGTGGGCCGCAGTGCCAGCCGAAGAGTGGCCAGACGACGAGGAGGCGATTGTTGAGATTCGCTCTAGATTGCAGGGAGAACACGGAGATCGAAGGCAGGAGTTAGTCTTTATTGGCAATCGCATGAACCGTGATCGCATCTTCCAAATCCTGGAGTCTTGCTTACTGGATGACGAAGAGCTGGCTCTTGGCCCCACTGCATGGGCTAGCTTTCCCGATCCTTTTCCGACAATCGAAGTTTCCGACGAATTAGAGTAGTGGAGGCATAGGACGAGTTCTTGAAACTTTTACAAAGTATAGCCGGTTTTTACGACTCAACTTGGATTCACGGCTTTCAGTGCATTGCGCAAAATCGGCTTTTCACTGGCAGAAGCCCCTGTTTTTCCGGCTGATTGTCTTTGCGAAACAATTGGCACCGCTCTTGCAGTAGTCTGGATCGTAAGCCAAACGGCAAACAACACCAGAACACCTAAGCGCAAGGAAGTCGACAATGGGTTTCTATCGCCGCAGCTCAAAGCGTAGACGAAGTAGTAGCCGACCTTTACCATTTCTTTCGGCCATCTTGATCGAGAGCATTGCACTCATCGCAGTCGTGACAGTCGCTCGACCTGATTTGCTGCATGCCGTTGTTGATCGACTAGTTGCAACTCCACTCATCGAACCGCGAACCGTAAACGCTATGCCCTACACAGAGAGTATCAGGACTCCACAAATTGCTTTAGCCCGTCCCTCAAACAGTTCTTTCCAACCAGACTGCAGCGATCGTACCGAATCTTCGGTGACTCGACCCATCAGTGAATCCGAAACCTGCAATTGGCATGTCGTTTCCGTCAAGCTGTGGAGCTGAATCGATAGAAGCGTTGTGGCTGGTCCTCCGAATTTAATTGTCATGAAACCGGAAAGATCGATCGACTTTTCTGGTTCGATGGCAAGCACTGTGTACCACAGCAACTGGCGCCCATCGGCCTTTTCAAACAGCCGACCTCCGGCCCATGGTTCAAGCTCGACCAGTGAATTCTCCCCCAGCAAATGAAAGTGAGGCAACCACCAGGTGCCAAGCTGATCGGTGAGGGCTCGCCAAACTCTTTGGGCTGATCCGCCAATCTGAATGGAATACTCGTAGTGGGCTACTTTGGATTCAATCCAGGAAATGGTATTCGACGACATTACTTGCTCCTTCGAGGCTCAGTTGTGTTAGTCGTCTTCCAGCGGAAGCTCGACGATCGCTTTAAGTTTTGCCAACGATTCGGTCATGCGTCTGGTATGTTGGTTTAGCCATCGCTCACAAACGTTTGCCAACGGAACAGGATTGATACAATTCAATCGAACTCGACCGCTCTTGACCGCGACAACCAAGTCAGCGCTCACCAGAATCTCTAGGTGCTTCATCACGGCCGTACGGCAAAGATGATCGAACCGAGCAACCAACTCACCTGTGGTTTTAGGACCACTGGCCAGTTGATCCAGGATCGATCGGCGTACGGGATCGGCCAGAGCCTTCCAGACTTTTTCGCCTGCATCTTGTAGCTTCGTGGACATGTCACCAAAAGTTAACATAATTTCGCCGCGATGCAACGCCGATTCGACTATCTTGAGGTTGTCGGCGAATTTGACTTTTGGCGGCTGGCAATCCAAACTGATCGGTTCCTGTCGGGCTCTGTCGAACAGTAAACCGTTAAGTCTCACCTCGTTGCCCACAATTGCTGCTCGTAGCGTACAGCCCACAGACTGATTATTGGTCGCCCCAACTCAGATGAAGACGCATATGAAACGACTCTCACTGCAAGCAATGCTTTGGATACTGGCCCAAACCTGCATCGCCTTGATTTCGCTCAACAACGCGTATGGTCAAGCTACCGAAATCAAATCGACGAAGACTGAGCCTACGACGTTATCGACGACCAAGTCAATTACGGACCTTACACCAACCTGGACGACAATCCCAGCCGGTAAATTCATGATGGGTGGACAGGTTCCAGCCGAGCAAGTTGCTAAGGACTTTGAAGCATATGGAAGACCCGCCGAGTACTTCAGCGACGAGTATCCGCAACACTTGGTGGAGATCACCAAGCCATTCATGATGTCCACGACAGAAGTTACAGTTGGTCAATTCAAACAATTCGTTACCGAATCGGGGTACAAACCTGAAAGCCTGGCCGATGGAACTGGAGCCTGGGGCTACGACAAAGCGTTAGGTAAGTGTCGAGGCCGCGATCCAAAGTTTTCGTGGGCCGATGCCGGTTATCCTCAGACCGATGACTTCCCCGTCGTGAATGTGACGTTTGAAGACTGCCGAGCTTACTGCAGGTGGCTTTCAAAAAAGCTCGGAAGATTGATCCGGCTTCCGACGGAAGCCGAATGGGAGTATGCCTGCCGTGGCGGCACAAGCAGTTACTACTGGATGGGCAACAACACCGACAAACTGATCGAGCAAGCTCGCACGCTTCAGCCGAGCACAGACTCGATTCGTCACGCCGTTCAGGATCTTCAAATCGCCGAAGATTCCTCAATCACTTTTCCGGTTGCTGTTGGATCGTTCAAGCCTAATCCGTTTGGACTTTACGACATGCATGGCAACGCATGGGAGTGGACTGCGGATTGGCATGATGAAAACTACTACGCGAATTCACCCGCGAAGGATCCTCAGGGGCCAATACAGGGTGAAGTCCGAGTCCGTCGCGGGGGTGGCTGGAATACATTTCCCTTGTGGGCTCGAGCAAGCTTTCGAAACTGGAATTCGCCTGATAGTCGCTGTGTGAATTTAGGGTTCCGGGTAGTTGCCGAATTGAGTACCCTAGAACTTGTCGAATACTATCAGCGCCATCCGATCAGCATCATGTTTGTTGGTGACATCATGCTCGATGGTGGGCCAGGCAACTATATTGCTGCCGGGAGAGATCCGTTCGCCAAATGTGCTCGGCTTTTGACAAGCTCTGACCTTACGATTGGAAACTTGGAATGCGTATTGGGCCGCGGTGGCGAACAGGTGCTGAAAAATTACACCTATCGAGCCGCTCGCAATTCTGAAAAGTACCTTCAGCAGTATTTCCACGCCGTCAGCTTGGCCAACAATCACACTTTTGACTATGGGCCTGATGGATTGACAGAGTGCATCAATATCTTGAAGAGAAGCAACATCGGCTATTTCGGTGCTGGTTCAGATTCTTACTATGCTCGCCGAGGCCTTGAGATGGAGTGCAAGGGACGCCGTATTTTGTTCCTCGGCTACAACGAGTTCCACAAGGAGAACTACCTACCCACAGAGACTACCGCTGGAGTCAAA